>JAZBGY010000245.1:50433-81670 GCA_037414755.1 Lydus trimaculatus | reverse complement strand
ATTGATGTGTTGAGATGTTCATCCTGTAAATCATTATCACAATCATCAGTCTTATTTTCTTTAGGAAAAATAACAAAAAAAACAAACATTATTTTGATGTCTAACAAATATTAAAATTTCTATAAATATTCAGTGCCGTAGCTACTGCTTTAAGTGGCGATGGCTCAAAAAATAAAAATCCCCTTTATAGGGAACAAAAAGGATAAAACAGACAAAAAAAAATGCAAATTCTATTCACTTTTTTTGTCTGTTACAAATCATAAATAACGAATTCTGCATCCTTAACAACATAATGTCCATCATCCAAATATCAGGTATTTATAGATACTACATATTTATTTTTAAAGCTATTTATAGACCTATATGAATCTTTTGAAACAATTCAAATTTACCGCGATTTTACTTCATAATTTCAAAAAAATATTAATTATACATCTTGACACTGAACAAATAAATTTTCCGTTTACAAGCAACTTAAATTGTGTATTAAGCAATATTTAGTAGTAAATGGCACAATTTTCTCATTTAATTAAAGAATCACGTAATAGAGCTACAACTAACACAAAAAAATTTCAATGACATTTTAAAATGTTTATCGGTATTACAGGATTCTACAATCTTTGATTGATAATGTTTTAAGAATTTCTTTAAATCTTATCAATAATTTGGCCTAATTTTGTATTAATTTTCATATTAAATTATTACGTAATTAATTAGAGATTAATAATTATTATAGAAATTATATAAAAAAAATTTATAAGTGATTTTAAAGGAATTTGTTGACGTGTTCTTGTCATCATCTGGTTGTCAAACAAGTTGTGGAACAAATTTAGTCTTTGGGCCACGTTGGAAGTATTCAATTACATTTTTTTTCTAATCGAATATTAATTAAGAATTGAGTTAAGAAAAAAAGTTGTAAGTTTTAATTTTATCAAATTGTAAAATTCTCAAAATACCAAGTTATGTAATTTGTAAGTAAACGTCGATTTTTTTTTTTCAGGTGTTTGTAAAGTTTGGTAGTTGTCCCAATTTTGTGTGTAATAATGAAGATAAAAGATATTGAACGTACGGCTAATATAGCATGGTCACCAAAGAATCAATCATCAATATTATTAGCTGCCGGTACAGCTGCCCAACAATTAGACGCATCATTCAATACAAATGCTGCATTAGAATTGTATTCATTGAATTTGAATGAAATTGGACCGGATTGTTTATTAAAAACAACAATACCATGTGAACAACGTTTCCATAAATTAATATGGGGACCGATTGGTAATGGTGATTATGGTACAATAATTGGTGGTTGTGATAATGGTTTAATTAAAATTTATACAGTAGCGAAATTATTAAATAATAATAATAATAATGAAAATCCATTAATTAATCAATCATGTAAACATCAAGGTCCTGTACATGCATTAGATTTTAATCCATTTCAACAAAATCTATTTGCAACTGGTGCTAGTGAATCAGAAATTTTTATATGGGATATGAATAATACAACAACACCAATGTCACCAGGTGCTAAAACACAACCATTAGAAGATGTATTATCATTATCATGGAATCGACAAGTACAACATATTTTAGCATCAACATTTGCACCAAAATGTGTTATATGGGATTTAAGAAAAAATGAACCAATTATTAAATTAACTGATACTGTATCTAGGGTGCGTTGGAAAGGTGTTGCATGGCATCCAGAAGTTGCAACACAACTTTGTCTAGCATCAGGTAATTTTATTATAAGGTTGGTAGTTGCGTTATTTTGTAAAACATAGGAAAACGTATGATAACAAAAGCCTGTTTAATCATCTGGCTTCAATAGGTTAATCAAGTTGGCTTAGAGTAGGAGGTTCGAGCGAAACTATTTAGTCAAAGTAGTGTTTAAATTTTTTTTGTATTCTTTATTCTTAAAATTGTAACAAATTGATAATTGGTATTTATTTATTTAAAAAAAAGTTGGTTACTTGTGACTAATGCGGTGTGATAAAAAGATGTGGCAACACCGCTGTTGTGTTTGTATATGAAGGAGTATTATGCTTCTCTTTCTAACTATTTCTCTATCTTCTTTTCCCTCTATTAATTGTCCGTGCGACGTTGCCAGACCTTCGGTAATATTTTGCTGTCATTACTCACGATTACAAAACAAAAATTTAACTTCAATTATTTAAATAGTTTCATCGGTAACCGCATGTTTTAAAGGTGTAATACTGTTCGCTAGGTATTCAAGTTTATTATAGTCGGTTTTTAATTCTTCAAAGTTGGGCGGTTAATGGCGAAAAAATTAGATAAAGGCACAATGAACACTTTGCTCCCATAAGAGCCTGTGTATAACAGTTTTGGAAAATGTCATCTTTAGAGGCATTTTTCTAAGGAACTAGACGGTGGATCGTTTTTAAATTTTGAGAATAGTTCAATCAAGTATTCATTGTGATACCTGCCAAATTTCAAATCTCAAAGTCCTATAGATTCGTTCGAACCTCGTACGAGTAGACAGAAAAATCGTGTGAAATGTTAGAAAATGTGCCTTGTTAGATTTATAGTTGGCAGCAGTTCTAAAAAGTTCATGTAGAGGCTATCAATTTACACTATCAGGCCGGATTGATATTTGCGATCATATTTACATTAGCCTGTCCCATCTTACGATTAGCTCCCTTCAAGTCCAGGTCTATTCATGATTTGACCTAGTCTAGATTCTAGAGAAAATGGTATCCAGAAAAAATGTCAAAATCCCCAACCGGAACACGAAATCGCAATTCGCCAAATGAACCAAAACACTGACAACGGCTGGTTTTTTTTTTATTATTTCAAGTAGAGCACTTCTTTTGGAATCAGGTCTTTTTCTTAAATCATATTCAGAGTAGGCTAGTAAATTATCTGTTTTTATAACGCAACTGCAGCCGTAAATGAAACATTCTGTATTGTTTACATTTTTTTTTTTGTTTAAATAAATAGAGGAGGATCATTCACCTATAATCCAATTATGGGATTTACGTTTTGCAACATCACCTTTGAAAACATTAGAAAACCATCAACGTGGTATATTATCAATAGCTTGGTGTTCAGAAGATCCAGATTTATTAATAAGTTGCGGCAAAGATAATCGTATATTAGCATGGAATCCAAATTCAATAACAACAACAACAACAAATAATGAATTATTAGGTGAAATAGCGCATACAAATCAATGGAATTTCGATATACAATGGTGTCAACGTAATCCAGCTATAATAGCATGTCCAAATTTCGATGGACATATATCAATTTATTCATTAATGGGTGGTAAAATACAACAAATACAAACAACAGATAAAATTGCTGATAGTTTTCCTGATATGGATGGTAGTAATTATACACAAACATTATTACAACAACAACAACAACAACAACAGCAACAACAACAACAACAAAATTTACAACAAATTAGTTTTGATTTAAATCGACCACCGAAATGGATGAAACGACCAATTGGTGCCAGTTTTGCTGTATGTTCCTTTAATATACACACCCTGTTTGGCTTAACTAGTCCAGGTGACTGAAATCCCCATATTGTAGAAATTGACATTCATTTCTCCTATTTAGAATCAAGCTACTGCCTTTCTGACTGCATTAACGTACTACTGATGTGTCACCGTATACGTTCTTGAAACTTTCTAAAAATGCGGATTTTAATCACCTGGGCTAGTTAAGCCAAACAGGGTTGTATATATTTTTTTTTTTATAATAAAACAACAAATAAACAAATTGAAATTTTTAGTTTGGTGGTAAATTGATTACTTTTGAAAATTCAAAATTACAACCAGGACAAGGTTTAGAAAATACTACAAGATCAATTTATATTAGTCAAGTTATAACAGAGCCGGAATTAGTTCAAAAATCAATTGAATTAGAACAAGCTTTAGAATATGGCAATTTTGTTGGTAATTTATTAACAATAATAATAATAACAATTACATCTACTCTATATTTATGATTTTCTTTTATAGAATATTGTAAGAATAAAGCTGATTCTATTGAAGATCAACATAAGAAATATATTTGGCATTTTTTACGAGCTAATTTTGAAGAGAATCCACGTGCTGAATTATTAAATCTACTCGGTTATTGTATAGAAGATGTTAACAATAAATTAAATCAATTTGTTGGAAAGAAATTGGGTGCATTAACTAATCGTATGTCGAATTTGACTACGGTAATTGTTCAATTTTTTTTTTTTAACACTGTAAACTGTAAAAAAATGCTTATTATATGATAGTATAGGGTTAGTGTAGCATTGTAAATCTTGACTGTGTCAGTCAGGTCAGTCTCTAGAGATCACATTGATCCTAATGTGCTGTGATGGGAATATCGCTTCCCCTGACGAATTTTTGATAATTGCCAATAGTATTGAAATCTTAAATATGGGCGGGGCTAAAAAAACAATCAGTGGCGTCAATAAAATATTTAAAATTTACATACAAATAAATACGAAATTAAAACAATTTATTATCAATTGAAAGTATCATACAATGATAGATGTTAATTAATTAATTAATTATTGTATGATACTTTCAATTGATGATAAATTGTTTTAATTTCGTATTTATAAACAAATTTAAAATCTATTCTCGGCGCTACTGAATGTCATTCTAAACAATCATGGCTGAAAGTTGAATACTATTGGCAATTATGCAAACCGTAGCCGCCTCAGTAGGCAGGTACGAAAACGAGCGAGTTGGCTTGTCAGTAGAGATGGCGCTATATGGGGAGGCTCGCCGATACATGGCGTTTTTAGTATTTGAAACACGTCCTGTAATATGCTTACAGCCTAGTGCCGCTTCTAACAATCAAAACTGCTGCATTATTAAAGCTTGGTCTTGTAGGTAGCTAGTAAGGTCTCTATAGTTGGAGGTTCTGTAGGATATGGCGCTTTGATGTGAGGCTTACCGTTTAGCGTCACAATTTTTCCTTTATAACAAACTGTGGCTTTTGAAAACGCCGCCTTAAGTTTACGATTTTTGTTTGAATCAAATTTAAAAAAAAAAATTGATTTTATTTGTTTAGGATGATGGTAATAATAGTGTTGATCCTTTTGATAATCTCAATTCAATCCAAGAAAGTAAGCCTACAGTTCCATTACAAATCAAAACGGGTGATGGTAGGTTTTTTTGGTTTTAGAAGTTTTTCTGGATCAAAAATACACAGGCTGGTAACATGCCCGATTTTTTCCGATGTCCAGTTAGTCGGAGGGGGTTTCACATTATCCAATAGAGTTATATCTAATTAACCACGGCGCATGAGTTGATGATGTAGGCGTGTCTCCACAGTGACCTAGTTCTCAACTTGTGTATTTTTGTTCGAGAAAGACCTCTAATTCGTTATCAATTCCAAATTTTCAACATTTACCAAAAATTCTCTTTACAGATACTGAAGGTTTAATAACTCAAGCACTTCTATTAGGTAATGTTGAAGCAGCTGTTGAATTATGTTTAGAATCAAAACGTTATGCTGATGCAATAATAATTGCAATGACTGGTGGTACAGATTTATTAGCACGTACACAACATGCATATTTAGAACAATGTGATAATTATATATCATCATTAATAACAGCATTAATATCAGAAGATTGGACAACAATAATAAATAATTGTGATTTAAATAGTTGGAAAGAAGCATTAGCTGCAACAATAACACATACAACCGATGATATATTACCACAATTATGTGAACAATTAGGCAAACGTTTGGAAAATGAATGTGATAATGATGTAAAATTAAAAAAAGATTCACAATTATGTTATATATGTTCAGGTAGTTTTGATAAATTAGTAAATTCATGGTGTGGTAATATCAAAAATTCAACAGAAGATTTACAAGATTTAGTTGAATTAGTGATGTTTTTACAAAAATCTATAGAACGTCAAGGAAAACAAATACAAATTAATGGAAAATTAGCTGATTTATTATCGTATTATTCGTCAATATTAGCATCACAAGGCAATTTAAAAACAGCATTAATTTATTTAAATGATTCACAAGATGAACAAATTCAATCATTACGTGATCGTTTATGTGTTAATTTAGGACAAAAATCTATTTATAATATAAGACAACAATTACCCCAACAACAACAACAACAACAAAGTCGTAGGAATAGTTCGCGGAATCCATCATTCACATCAACTATACCACCACCATTACCACAAACAAATCAATTTAATACAGGTCTTCCAAATGCATCAACAATACAACCATGGCAGAATCAAACAATACTTCCACCACAATCACAACAATTACCACCATTACAACCAACAAGAAATTTCTCACCAGCACCACCAATATCAACACAACAACAACAACCACCACCACCACCACCACGTCCATCTAGTGGTAGTGGTTTACCACAACGTAAATATTTATTAGATCCATCAGTAACATCAAATCAATATGGTTTAGCACCTAATAAAAATTTATATCAACCATTAACACAAAATTACCATCAACAACAACAAAATCCAGTTGTTTATAATCAATCGAATTTTATGCCTAATAATAATAATAGTGTACCATTAGTACCGAATTTTGCACCACCACCACCAATTACTGAAATAGGTCAACCGGCTATTAATGAAAGAAATACAACATCATCATTACCACCACCACCATTAACAAATTTTAATAATTCATCTAATAGTGGTGCTTCAGGATGGAATGATCCACCAGTTTTAAATCGACCATTAAGAAATCAGGTATTATTTATTTTTATTTTATTTTATTTTTTATAATAAAATTATAAAAATTTGTGTAAATGTTGTTGAATGGTTGTTTTTGTTTTTGTTTATCGGTATAAAGTATGGTGAATTTGTAAATATGTCACCAGTACATGCTGGGGCGAAATTATGGAAACATGGGGATTATTATTTGAAGGTATTTGAGTGTTGCCGAAATCAATTTAGTTTATAGTTTTGCCTTTTTGTTGTTGTTTTTTTTGGAGTTGTTGTTTTTTAAAGTTTATTTAATTCGTTAATCATAATTTTAGGCTAAACAAGAGATAACACCACCACAACCAATAAGACATCCATTATATGGTAGTAATGTACAACAATTTCCAATTAATAATGGTTATAATAATGATGCAATGCAATCGAATTATAATCAAGAAACACCATCGAATATGTTCCAACCATCACCACTATCACCACCACAACAACAACAACAACAACAACAACAACAAACAAATATTTTTAATCCAGGTGCATTTAAACAAAATGCTATAATACCACAAGCATTATCACCACCAGCTACTGGTTTAAATCAGTCTTTATCGCAAAATGTTGAAAGAGCACCAGCAATTCTAGAAAAACCACCAATACCTGAAGAACATTTACATATGAAGACTGTTTTCGATGAATTGAAGAATCAATGTAGTTGTGCAGCAAATAATCCGGTAATACATAATTATTATTTTTTGTGTATTTATATCAGTATTTGGTGGAACTGGTAGCTGTGAATTCTATCGTCTTTGTTTGGTTCATTTTTCGTCCAGAAAGGACGACCGTTGTTTTTATTATTATTAATCTAAGGGTTAATTTAGTTCTTTCGTTTTTACCCAACACAAATAAGTTAGCCCCACAATGGACCCATATGGCACTCTGTAAATCATCTTGTCTACCTTCCCATGCTCCGTATCGCATTGCAAGCTAAACTTGCCTGACCTCAGGTGCTTCTAAAGTCATTGTTTCCAAGTATAACATGGATATGAATAAAGAAGATTTGTAATTTTGTCTTTTTGCATTCAAAGTTTCCAATTATAATAAATTACTACTTTTTTTGTTTTATTTTTGATTTTGCAGCAAACCAAACGGAAATTGGAAGATGTTAGTAGAAAATTAGAAGCCTTATATGATTTATTAAGAGAACATAAATTATCATCGCAAACATTAACATCATTACATCAAATGGTACAAATGATACAAGATGGTAATTATACAGGTGGTTTGAATTTACATACACAATTAGTATCGGGATCGGATTTTGCACAAATTGCCAGTTTTATGCCAGGACTAAAAGTTTTATTACAATGTGCTTTACAATTACAAGTTTATATTAGATAAGAGTTAATATTGTTTATATTATGATAACAATGTATTAATAATAATGTTATAATTTTCTTTTTAAATTGCATATTATTATTTTTTTTTTTGTATTATTACTATTATTAAATACTTTATAATTGGTTGGTATGCTTCTCAGTTAACAAAAATAAAGTCTTATTATATACACCAATTTATTTCAATTAAAATTCAGTACTTACCTTTGTAGAATGGATACTCATTGTTTAGTTGATGTATAGAACGTTCCACATAAGAAGTCAAAGATCCCTCAATACAACGGACAGTAACAGTATAAGAGCAAGATCCTCTTAATATCGGACTTGGGATTAGAATAAAAACAAATTAGGTCAACAAAAATGATATATGTATATTCTTTTTTATAAATTAATGTATTTTTTATTTGTTGTTTGACACATAAAATTCTGAAATATATATATTTATATATATATAATATTTAGAAATTTTTATTTTTTTTTAATTTTTGTATATTTATAATATACCTATGTATATAACACACAAGCTTATCTATTATTCTTATTACAAGTTCAACTGCATTCTTACATATTTTGAGATCACAAAATATATAATTTCATCAACAAATATTAATATTTACTGTTCCTCTTTCAATTACATTTCTTTTTTAATAATAATAATTAATAATAATCTATCTCTTCTTTGCTATAATAATAATTTATAAATTTGTATTTTGTTCTATTAGAATATACGAGACTGGTCCAGGACAAATTTTTAATTCAAGAAAAAAAAAACAAAAAACATGAATTTTTGGGGTGCGATAAAGTAACTTTATTGCACGCTCTCTCTCTATACAGTTAATTAAGCACCAAATTTCTAGAATTTTTATTAAACAAAAAACACCTCCAAAAAGACAACACGAGTTTGCTAAATTTATAGGAATCGTTCCAAAACATAAGTACACTTTTCCAAAATTTCTACGACAGTATGCAAACGATGGTGACCGTAACTAAGACGTGCTGTAAACGCGAGGTAGTCCACATATTCATTCGTTGATTTTTACGCGCTATAGTTTCACGAACGCGCGCGATAAAAAGCGGTCGTTTGCATGCGCCCTTAATGTTACCCCTCCAATTTTGATTAGAAGTCTAAATCTATCGATTATCGATTACTGAGTAATTTCGAAACAAACAGTTTGTTATAGATTGGGAAAATCAATCTTTAATTCACATGATAAATGGTCTCAATTTAACACGGTTGAAAATATAGAAAAATATCCAAATTAGACGGTACTGTAACTGTAAATTATACAACAGTTTTCATAAAACAGTTACACGATTTTTTGGTTTTCAACAATAGAACGTATGCTTTTTTGCGACTTATCAATATCTCAATAACAACTGAATTCTCCTCATTTACGATTTGTGAACGTGGCACAATTTCGACAGTACCGGTTCTAGCCCATCACCGTCAAAGATCGCACTCTCATCTTTTTCAACCCAATCGCAATCCACATCAATAGTTCACAGCCAACTCTATCTTCCAACCATTCGCATCTATACAGGGTTGGTGGCTCAAGTGTCGCAGTGAGTCGAGATCTGCATGTGTAGAAAAGGGACAGAAATAAAAGTTTTAAGAACGTATACGGTGACACCTCAGTAGGGGCAGTCAAAAAGGCAGTACACGTTCTTAAAACTTTTATTTCTGTCCCTTTTCTACACATGCAGATCTCGAATCACTGCGACACTTGAGCCACCAACCCTGTATACCAAATTTCGAAATCGTGTTAAACAAGGTAGGCAAACTAACTTAAACTACCGTTGTTCAGTGTTGTTACCGTGCAAATCGAGTATTAAGTGTTCGAATACTTATGTTTTGTAACGACAATTTTTGGTTTTTAAAACGACTTTGTTGTCCCTGTACCAATCTGTATATTGAAAATCGAACTATATATTGCTGCAAAATTGGAATTTTGGCAGTAAATATTCTGAAACTCTTTTTATAGGAACAATTTTGAAAAAGTTTAGGGCCCCTTTTTTCTTCTTCTTTATCATCATCTTCAAAACTATTAAAAACACAATAAGAGGCCTTACTAAAAATAATAATAATAATTATAATAATCCAAAGAGCTGAAAGCTGCCCGAATTTTTGCAAACTAACCATTTTATCACATTGTCAAAAAATCAAATAATAAACATTACAATAAAAAAAAAATATATAATGAACAACGACAGAAAATTGATAACAAACAATAAAAATTGTCGTGTTTTATAAAATAATCATAATAATAATAATAATGATAATAAATGAAATTTTATAAAGTCCAACAGTTAAATTCTCAAATTTCTCGTGAAATTATGGCTTTCAATCAATCACATACCCCTCACATAATACAAAAAAAAAAACATTCAAACAACACAATACCGATTGATAAAATTTTGGATAATTGTTATTTTCGTGTTATTATTATTATTCTAGAAAATTTTGATATGCGTCCAGCGCATTTTTCGAAAATTTCCAACAATATAAAATCAATTTTGATTGCAACAATTCCTGAGCGAGTTTGTAGAGAGTAAGGGTGCAGTTATAAACGGTCCGTAATTCCGGCTGAAGCGAGCCTTTCTTGCCGGTAACATTTGATGGAACAAGAACGCTCTTGCAACTCGCCATATTACCAACAATTTTCTAGTAGCGACCAAAATTTGTTTGTGGCTTATAAAATGGCGAGTTATAGCGAGCTCTCCGGCACTGTTCCGTGGTACGGCGAATCACGGACCGTATAGCTGCGCCTTAAGAGTATTATATAAAGAGATGTGGAGAAATTTTGGTCAAATTTTACAATAATCAAAAAACGAACAAACAAACATCAAAATAATCAACCGATATTGTTTTAATATTCCAAATTAACAACAATCACAGTCAATCAAACACATACACACAACATCCAAATTCACTCGAAAAATTGTAATAATAATATCCTTAAAAATTATTTTGTATTTTTTGTTTTGTTTAAACTCTATAATATAATATAGAATTACAGTAAATATATATATAGATGCTCATAGAAAGCACCAAACTAGTTTGTACTTTATATTCTCTTAATTTTTGTTTTTTTTTTAATGTTTTTTTATTTATTTTAATTTTCAATCATAATCGATAAAAAATATCATTTGTAGTAACATTATTATAAATTAAAACAATTACAAGAGTAATCGTTAATGTAAACGTTAACGTTTACATTGCGGATGCTCCCTATAATAACTAACAAGAACAATTTGTAGAATTAAACAAAATAAAATAAAAAAACAACAATTATGAATCGCAAATAAAAATCTTGATATTTGTGCACAAAATAAATGGCACTAATTTTTATTATAAATTAAAAACAAAAAAAAAAACACCACCAAACAAATCAAGATTTTTAATTCGATTTTATAGCAAAATTTACAAAAGCCAAATTAGAATTAATCAAAATTAAGACAACCACAAACACGAATTTGTGAGTGTGGAGATTTCTTTAAAAAATATTTTATAATACAAATCTATTTACAATTAATGCATAATTAATTAATTCAATTCAATTGAATTAATTAATACGGCGACATAGTACAATTACAGATCATTCAGGTGCTGTATTTGTTATTGTTTTAGTATCAGCATCTAAATTTGTAATAACACTCTTCTGTCCATCATTATTATTATCATTTTTATCATCATCATCATTATTATTAATATCATCACATGTATCATTTGATTTTATTATTGTGGAAGAACTGGAATCGTCTCTATTATTATTATTATTATTATTATTATTGTTACTATTATCATCATCAACAACAACAACAATATTATTATTAGTTTTACCATTACAAATAATTTCTGGTGAATGTTGTTGTTCACTGCATGATTGTGTTGTTTCATCATCATCATCATCATCATCATCATCAACAATATCATCATCATCATCATCATCATCATCATCGATATCATTTTTACAATTATTTGTAATCATATTAGTATCAATTTTATTATTTTCTAAATTATTTAACCGTAATTCTAAATCTTTAATTTTCTGTTCTTTACAACGTAATTCTTTAACAATACGTTCTTTATCTTTTATTAATAATTTAAACATATCTATACAACGTTCACGTATATCTATATCGATATCACGTAATAATTGTTGAATTTTATTTAAATCCGGTGGTTTATCTGATGTTGTTTCAGATGCACTATCCGTATCTGTATCTGTTGATAATTCAATTTCTGAATTATAACGTTTTATTATTGGTGGTGGTGGTGGTGGTGGTGGTGGTGGTGGTGGTGGTAATGGTGGTACAGTTTGTACAACACTTACAGCTTTCGATTGTGTTATTCTTTGTTGTTGTTGTTGTTCTTTTATAACATTATTATCATCATCAATTTCACGTTTTATTATAATATCATTACTATTATTATTATCAATTTCTTTTTCAATTTTTGGTATTAAATAACGTTGTTTTTTCGGTGGTTGTTGTTGTTGTTGTTGTGGTGCTAATGCAACATTCGGTTGAAAACTACTTTCAAAACGTTCAGTTTCAGTTAAACGTACAACACGTTTCGGATCTTGTAATATTGGTGGATCTGTTGTTATCTGTGTGTTGTTGTTGTTAATGTTGTTGTTGTTATTATTATTACTATAACGATTATGATGATTTATTGATTGATGATGATAGATTTTTGCATCTTTTATATGATTATTGTGATGGTTGATTGTTTTAAATACTGATGATGGATGATGATGACGTGGTGTACATTCTTGTATATATTGATGTAAATATAATGAATCTAAACTTGTATAAATATGATAAGGTAATAATGGATTATTAAGGAAGTCACCGACAATTCTTTGTTTCTTTAATGGTAATTCATGGTCCTTTAATAATTCAGATGCCAACACCTGGAACATATAAAAAAGAATAGAGAAAAATTAGAATTTTTGCAAATACAATAGAATTCGATTATGTAGGTACTATACAATAATTTATAACGACAATTCGGCTATTACGACACAATTTGAAAAGATTAGAATGTAACGCTATAAAACGTAATTACATATCGGATCTTAACAAAAGATTCAAATTTTCAGCTACCGATTTTATGTAACACACAATAACGGTTCAACTGTAGAAATTCAATAGAAAAACCAAGCTCTATTGAAGCTAGACTTAAAATGAGATTTAAGCTCTACTTTATTAAACTGAGTGTCATGTTCACGTTAAGTAGAGATCTAGAAGGCGCAACTCAAGTCGGTAGAAGTTCAGCTTTAAATCGTGTTGAAGTGTTAAAAGTGATTAACGGCAAATATACACTTAATCTAATTAGATTTGGTCGACTTGACTCCAGGAGATTAACAAACTAACACAATTTTATCAACAGAGAATATAAAGGGAGATGGGAGGGAAAATTAGAGGTTCTTAAAGTGTGTTAGCTGATATCCTCTGAACTAACTGTTACAAAGTTTGAAACACAACAGCATCTCCTTTGAAATTTGGCATGAAACTGTAGTAAGCACGATTTATCCCGGAAATAGCCTAAAATACACCTTCCCAAAAACAATTGAGCCAATTGGTGCCCATACTGTGAGTCAAAAGCCTACGTATGTTTAAACTAAACCCAAAAAAGGAAAGATTGTATAATTTGAATTTTGAAAAGGTGCAAAAACAATTGTACAAAATCATGCTTATACCCCATTTATCCTGTTTGTTTTTTTTCTCCACTACTGGCACAATATATGTCCGTTCATCTAAAAACTACAATAAAGCACACCATAGAAAGAAAATCGACAACATCCGACCATCTTTATTAAAAAACTTTTTATTCTCCACCCCTTTATATTATTATCAAGAACATCATCATCCGGTTTGCTATACAATTTCTTACACCAGAAAACCAAACCCCTTCTCTTCTCTTTTCAGTTTTTCTTCTATAACATTTAAAATGTTTACAAAACCTTAATTATTAACGGCCAAACACACTTAAATTCGAACAAAAGAGAATCCACTATTACTACTACTACTACTACTACTACTACTACTACTACTACTACTACTACTATGACCGGAACGCAGTACTGAAAAAGAGATCCCTGAAAGTGGAGATGAAGAACAAGAGAAAAGGGAAAATCCGGATTCTTTTTGCTCTTTTATACATACGTACACTTAACATATCAAGGAGATGATTTTAACAAAAGCTCCACAAATAATTCCTCCCTTTTATTTTTTAATATAGTTTTATTATTATTATTATTATTATTATTACGCTTTTATTATTTGTACCAAAACTGCGCAACAACTTGATTTGTTTCAGGGCACAATCAAACAACCGGATTCAAAATGATTGAAATTGAAAAAGGGAAGACGTTTTTTGTTTTGTTTTGTTTTGTTTTTTTCTACTACTAGGTTTATTGTTGAATAAAAGAAAAGGTCTTTAATAAGAAATGAATTAGAGATCATTATAAAACACACGAGGATATACTGCTGTGCACGTCCGTTCCAACTGGTTGATTCATTTGATTTGTTTCGAAAATCCATAAAATATTCTGCAATGATCCAGTAGTCGTCAAACAATCTATCATCTATATATACAGGGTTGGTGGCTCAAGTGTCGCAGTGATTCGAGATCGAACATTTTGTAGAGAAGGGACAGAAATAAAAGTTTTAAGAACGTATATGGGGTGACACCTCAGTAGTACCTTGGGGCAGTCAAAAAGGCAGTACACGTTCTTAAAACTTTTATTTCTGTCCCTTTTCTACACATGCATATCTCGAATCAGTGCGACACTTGAACCACCAACCCTGTATATATATAGGCTGTTCACATTTGATCGCATTGTCATCTATTAAAAATATTCCAATAACTGATAATAACTGTTATCTCAACAAGTAATCAGAGGATAGTAACAACTCTATTGGAAAACAAAAGGTTCAAAGTTATCAAATAGAATAAGTGCGTATGTCCGCAAATTTAAAATACGCAAAGAGGAGCTTTGTGTTAGAATTCGGCGAACCTTAAGCGTCCGTAACGCACGACACCTCTGTGTCTCAACGAGATTTGTACAAAAACGTTTATACAATCGAAACCAGATGAAGACAGTGGAGTTTCATTATTGTTCAACGCATAGAGAACATTACAAACGTTGAAAGTTAGCTAAGAAACAGTCAGTAACGCATAAATGTATAAGTGCTGAATATAACAGCCGTTGCATATTTTTTTATGCCTCACCCTCACCCCAAAACATATACATCTGCTTCGCTACAAGACGAAAACGCAAAATTGTGTTACGTTTGGCAACATTCACAAGGTATCTGCGTATCTTCCAACGGATACTAGGAACGAACCTATTGTTCCCCAAATATTTCCAAATTGACGACGTTAAGCCTTCGGTTCGCTAAATTTTATTGTCTCGTGACCTAATAAAGGGTGTATCTCTGATTTGAGAATATTGCCCACTTGATTATTACCTATAATAGGTGTAAAATTTCGTGTACTTAAATTTTCGAATGACATATATATCTTCGATAATTTCATTGACCTAAAAATATCCAGTACAACAACAATAACAACAAAACCGTTTGCATTTAATTGAATAAAGTCAACATTGAAATAGAGATATAATATTTTATAATATAATAAAAATGTGTAAAATAAAGATAGAATAACAACAAAAGATCGTATATAAAATAATAAAAAGATTCAAATTCACTCCCACTTCCGCTTTTATAAACTTTATAAATTTTTATTTTTTTTATCTATCTATTGGTGGTAATACACTTATCATTGAAATTATATACACAACGTCATCGCTATTTCAAATGACAACTACCTACACACACACACACACACACACGCAAAAAAAACGACTAACTGATTTGCTTTTTGTACTGCCGAATTGTTATAATTCATTTTTAATTGGTCCTTTAGAAAATTACCAAAAAAAAAAACGCCGCTAATAATTAAAAACATCACTAACAAAAACGTTGATCCTCCCGCCGTTCCCACCCAAAAAATAGGGCAAAAAACAACGATATGGTGGAAGAAAATCTATAGGATTGTAGGGGTGCAAAAAGCACAGTAGGGAAACTTATGTCGATTCAATTCCAGCAACTACGTGCTGCAATAAAGAATCAAGACGATTTTTTTTTGTATTAATCTGCATGACTACACACACAACGAAGGGTTGAATTGAGATTGAAAATTTAAATAATAATAAAAAACCAAAAAAATTGCATGCAATAAGGGTGCGAGATATAGAAAGTGAAAATGAGGGGTGGCTGTTGTTAGGCCGGTCCTGGTAATTATTGATTGCTGTATTTCTGTAGACTACCGCAACACGTCAAGGGGTGTCTTTGGTTGTTTGTTGTTGTTACTGGTGCTCTGCTTTCTAGTAGTAGGCAAAATGATGAATTGTATTCATCGCTTTTTAACCCCTTTTATCTTTATAGGTAGAAGAAAAATTTCGTATTATTTTTAAAGAAAGTCACCCTATATAATTGTTCAATTTATAGTTAGTAAAGGGTAGTTTTTCCCTTTACTATAATACAATACAACTATTTTCATCTAGGCATTTAAGTTTCAACAATGAAGATGTAAACGACTTTTTAAAGTAGTTAAGTCAACATTTGAGAAACTCGTCTTTATCGAGGGTGAATCGAATAATAAAGGGTTGTTTTTATTATTTTTGTAGTTTCTAATGATTGTCAATAAGCGTATAGAAGCGGTCAGAGAGCACATGTTATCAATCAAATAAGCGTTATCTTCTATAAATATGCCATAGAAGTACTTTGAACTCAATGATAATAATAATAATGAATTGTTGAAACGTAGTAGTTTTTTTGGCCCAAAAATTTGTTGTTAATAAGGGTTGTTCAAATTTCTTTGTTCCAAAAGAAAAAACCTCTTAAATATCGATGCTTTCTGACCTTTCTTCCCCCCGTAACAGTTGTCTTTGTGGTGGTTAGTGGTAGTAGTGATGGTGTTGTTGAATAATACCATCCATCCATCGTGTGAGCAAGATAGAATATTCTTTTCTACACCACTCCCTTTTATATTTACGAATTCCCCCTTCTATTCTGGTGACCTATATTCATACAACCCTAATTTTTCCCTTTCTATTTACAAATACCCTCTTTACGTCCCTGTTGCTGCTGCTGCTGCTACGTTGTCATTGTCGTCATCATTATTGTCGATCGACACGTATTTTTTGTTGTCTGTTAATTTCTTTAATGGCACTTAAAAAAGACGGGTGGTTGTAGTTGTTTTTTTTTTTTTTTGCTTTTTTACCTCTTTATTTTTTTTATCGATAGGGTTTTTTGTTATTGTTGAGGGACACGTGGGTCAGGTCAAAGGGTTTCCATTAATAATTATGTTGGAAATAGACAGGTGATAAATTAATAATAACAACCCTTTAAATTTATTAAAATCGTATTTTCGAATTATAATTCTACCATCACCCACCCTCCTATCGTATATCTGTATTTTCAGTCAATAATGACAAAGGAGCAGCAGCATACTTTTAGTTTGTTCTTTTATCGTTTCAGGTGAAATTGATGGTTGGAAATTTTGGCAAACGATATAAAAACGAAAATTTGTAAAGATCTATTGATGGAATGAAAGTCAGTTGATGGGGAGGAAAAAGACATAGAAAAATGTATCTCTGAAGGAGAGCACAAAAAAATAAATAAAATAAATTACTAAATTCTACCACACAAGGCTAAGAGTTTTTGTTGAAGTAGTGATGCAAAAAAAAAAACCACCAAGATGAGACAAAGAAAGAATTTTTTCTTTAAATTTTTATCGTTTCGTTACGCTTGGTTGTATAAACATATGTTTTTGTTATCTGTTCTCTTTTGTGCTACAAACTATAGCCGTCCGCCTCTTTATTATCGTTGCATATGGATATATATATATCATTCCAAAACATAAATACATATAGCTATTATATCGCGTCAACTTAATATTAATTGGTATACTCCAGCTATTCAGTTTTTGTCAACTTTACTTTCGGGGAAAAAAAACAAGAATGGCGGTGACACCCCACTCCACTCTCTATAGGACTGATCCACTAATGCTTTAGCTTTCTGACGTCGACGGCTATTCGTACAAGCGACCAGCAATATTACTGCCATCTTTATATCTTACCAGGCCGTCAGAGTGAAATTGGTCTACAAGCATCTTGATTTTGAATCTAGCATGTTGAAGTAAATTGCCGTATAGTGTGCGTTGATAGCGCAATCGCCAGTGACGTCATCTACTGCTAAATGGATTCTCATAAGATCAATCAGTTCTATAGAGAGCGGAGCGAGTAGACAATCCTTGGGTGACACCAGCAAACAGAAACACAACATAAAGCCTGACTTATTCTAATATCAAACTTTACTTAAGAAGCGTTCAGGTAAAAGATCAATAGATTGGGAAGGTGTACTTATATGCAGAGTTGAACTCAACCAAACGCCTTCTCAATATGAGCTGACTTTAAGGGCGCGTGCAAACGACGGCTTTTTATCCGCGCGTTCATCAAACGTGCGTAAAAATCGATTAATGAATGTGTGCGTTTACAGCACGTCCTATAGTTGCGGTTACCGCGCGTAATCAACCGTCGTTTGCATAGGCTCTAAATGTCACATGAACAATTAGAATCTTTGACACAAGCACTGTTTGACGCTCAACATACAGTTGTAAATTCGCATTAGCGTTAGCGTTAACGTTTAAGATTATGGATGATCGCGTAAATTATCCACACAAACAAATTGGATAAATAGAAGATTTAAAATCTATATTAGACCTGTTCAAGCTTGTAAATGATAGAATATTGGCATTTAGCCCGTATCGTGTACATCAAAAGGCTATAATTTGTTAATTTTATTACTTTGCACTTATCCATAATTTCCATAAATATCAACTATTTTTAGCTTCCGCACCAAAATTCTCATTTTCTTTATTTTATATCGAAAAGAAGGTTTTTACTACAACTACTACTACTACTACACACATCCCTTAGGAAAAACAGGGGGCGGAATCGGAAAAAGAAAGAAAGAGAAAGTAATAGATAACGGGTTGTGGTATACGCATACAATGTAACAAATCCAGGGCGGGAGGATTCCCCGTCTAGATCCCGGCTAGCCGGACATCAGCACCACCACCACCACCACCACTACCGCGCTACTTTCGCTGCAGTGCAGGGTTGGGGCATGCGCAATACAATTTCATTGTCACCCTATTTCTCTCTAATAGGTATTATGGTAAAGGAACACGAACAACGATCTTAAACATTGTATAAGCAAAACAAAAACCACCCCCTTTTTAATAATTATAGAACTTTATAAAAGATGACAAATATAATAATAAATGAATTCCTACACGAAACTCATTTGTAATTTGTAAACTAAATTGTTGCGTTTGTTGCATTTGAAATGGAAATCAATAGGAAATATACTTCCGCTTGTCATATGAAACATTTTACAAATTCTTATCATCATTTATTTATAACAAACAATGAACAATTAAAAAAAAATTGTGTATGTTTTTACCATTTTAATGATTAAATATACACAAAACTAACAATATATGAATGAAAATATGCTTGCTCATCTAGAGGGTTGTGCTGATATTAGTGGTGGTGAGTCAAAAATCGATCCACTGGCGTCTGTTTACTGTCTCCCTTCAACACACCTCTATCATCATTTGTATCTCATCTTATTTTATCACTATATACATATACAATAGATAGTTGTGTATAAAGGCGACGCGTCCAAAAAAATTGAATCAGACCGCCGCCGTCTGTCCGAAATGCGTAAATTGCGTCGCGACGCCTTTAATAAATAACAACATGTACAAGTAATTTATTATTTTATTTATCAATAGAAGAATGTTATTTGTCGTCCTCGACGATGAGAGAGGTTATCTTATATTTATTAAAAAACAATTTTTATCGAATATATATATGGGGCAAGTTTCTTGATGACAAATTGGAATTTGGGGTGGATCAAATCATCATCATCATCATCATCATCGTCTGGATATACAATATTTCTTCTATTTTCTGATTCGATAGCTCTACATGGGTGGTTGGCAGTTTTCCCACTACTATTACTCTACTCTACTCCACCACCACCACCACGAATCGCCACTATTCCGTGTGTATTCTGTAGTTACTACCACTTTCACCCGACACAACGACCTTGTCCGTACTTTATTGGCAAACCTTTGAGATTGTCAAGGAAATCGATAATATTTAATCAACCACCACTACTACTACCAAATATTATTATTATTATTATTATTATTGTAATCATCAATCAATATCGATACAAATGTTGGTTGGTTGGTTGGTTGGTTGGCAATGAAAACGAGTTTAATTTTTTTTTTATTTTTTTTTTTAATAATAATGAAATAATCAATAATAATTAAAATGAATTTCAATATTATCTAAATAAATGATTAAGTTGTTGATATCAACAATTTAAGAACAACTATAATAGGCAGAGACAAGGTCAAGGCTTAAAATACGATTAATCTTAATCTATAAAAGAGTTATTTATGAAGGGGTTAGTAGAATGGAAAGCCACCTACTACTAACTAGATTCATTTCAATGAAAATCAACATATATTCTATTTAATTAATCAAATATTATCAACACACTTAAGTCATCATCATCATCATCGTCATTATTATTATTATTATTGTTATAAATAAGAATGATTACATTATAATTTTGCTGATAAATACAGCGATATTTTTTTTCTGGTATTTTTTTTTGTTGTAAAAGAATCAAAATAAATATTAACAATGTTATCAATCATTATAATTTAATCAGAAATATATTGACAGACAGAATGAATTTCATATTAAATAGAAATAGAACTTTAACTATAGAGTCTGTCTATTTTGATTTGATCGCCTTTACTAGCGTTGTAAAAGCGACTTGTTGAAATTTCGTGATTATGCGCAGTATAGTTGCGCAAATGGAATTTTGACTGTTTTTTTTTTTTGTATGTACCTACAGTAGATTCCAGTCCAAATTTGATAAGATTCTTCTATAAGTGATAAGAATGAAAAAATGTCCGTTATAATATTGCAACAAATTTTTAATATTATCCTTTAAAGCAATCTTACATTTAACACAAAACGGTCGTTTTTTAAATGATACCAGTATGGATGATCCACACTCAATTCATCTTTGATTTGCCTAAATCTCGGCTTAAGAGCAACCTTGAACTAGAGACTCATTTTAATGAAAGAAAATTAAGCAGAAATGTTTAAGGGACACTTGTGAAGATTCGTGTCGAAATCAGACTGCCAGATTGCTAAAATAGATTTGTAAAGCCGCATCCACATCTAATGAACGCGAATGCAAAAACACAGAGTGGACGGTAAAGCAGACGCGCACGACGATCGGATTGTTGTCGGTACTGTACGTTGTTCGTTTGTCAGATGTGGGCGCGGCTTAAGACGTTTTCTTAGTCTACACAAGTAGCCTAAATATTTATAAGGTTATGTTAATCACCGTAATGGTATTCAAATCCGTACCGTAGTTATATATGATGACTGATTCTATCAATGAATTTTGCATTTAACAGTAAACAAAGAGGTGAGACAGTTTGATCCTATTCTGGGGAAAAAACGGAATGTTACCAATGAATTTTTCACGATCATGCGCAGAACAACAAACATTCAGATAACAATAGAATTAAGCCGACTAAGTTATCATAGACCGACTGTATTTGTTCTAGTGCAGATGTTCTAATATTTAATAATTTTATAATTTGCACTGTTCAGACTTATCAGTGCTACTAACATACACAATCTAATCAGTTAAATATAGACAAAAATAAACAATCAGTATTTTTACAGTTACGTCATGATACTTTAAATTTTAAATAAAAATAAAGACTGTTGATGTAAAAACAAAACAAAACCAAAAAACAACAACAATTATAACTATGTCTCTCTAAATTTCATCTAAAATAAATAAAATAGTATTTTTTTTTTTTATTGATAAAAAGTAAACAGAGTGTACATGAATAAAAATTTTGATAAAATTTTTTAAAAATACATATCACGGACAAATTTCAAGGTTTTGTTTTATTCAAAAAAAAAAATTTGTATGAAACAACTTTTCAAGTTATGATTATTATTATTTTTTTCCTCTAACAACAAATAGGAAAAAAAGAGCCTTTACCAATTTAGAAACAAGTTTTTTGTTTGTTTAATTTGTACTATCACGTTTCAATAACGATAATCTTCAAATTAATTAATTGATTTTTTTTTCTTCTACTTTTTGTTGCTAAAGTTTATAGATAAAATAAAATCAAGCTTTTAGACATAACAAAATTTTGTGATAATAAAAACAATTTTTCTATTATTATTATTATTATTATTATTGATTTAAATTGTTTATTCCAAAGAGAAAATATTGTTTAACAATAAAAATTGATGAGAAACGTGCTTTAACTAAAAAAAAAATTAATAAGTTTCAATGGAACAAAAGAAAACTGAAAAAACCGTAACGCCTTTTCACCATTAAAAAAAAATTTGTTACCAATTGAATGTTCAACAACAAATTTAAAATTTACGACTTTTTCAATAATAAAGTCTTTTATGGACTTTAAATTTAACTGCAAAATAATTATTTCAAATTTTTGACTATTGCCGCCTTCTTCTATGGTATATTATATCGTCTCTGTCTTACATATACAAAAATCCTATGAACCACAACAAACTAGACAGAGATAGTAAGTGTCTGCAATATCTATTCAATATTTTGATGTAGCGGTCAAATCAAGGTGATTAAGGTAAAATTGCGAGATTATATAGTTCGGATATTTTTGTTCACATTTCCCGAATTTCCCTGAATCCAGTTGTCAATGTAGCGGAATGTATCGAGTTCTCTTTATCACAGGGGAAACATTTACGTCAACATCATTACACACATAGGTTGATGAAGATTGTGGAGGTGGTAGTAGTAGTAATAGTAGTAGTAATAGTAGTAGTAGTAGTAGTAGCAGTAGTAGTAGTAGTGACGGTTGCGGTCACGACGACGCCGTAACAACACCCTCAACATTTACCCCATATTTTTCACTAATAAATAAATTCAATATAGAAGATTATTTTGTTATAACCTTCACAAAATTTTGATTTGAAATATAAAAATTTCACAAGGGGTGTAGGTATATTTAACGTTATTATTATTATTATTACTGTATCATTAATTCTACCCTCGTACTGGAAAGAGAGAGAGAAAGGTCAAGTTTGTCCTGACGCCAACGCCAGCCGTTTCTCATTTAGGCGGCGTCTCGGCGCCCCTTATACATCTCTCTCTTTATATATAGTATATAGAGGATATATATATGTTACTACACCGCATATACTGGAGCTGTGTTTGATTGTAGGGTGTTGCGTGGGCAGTGTGGGCGGGAGTGTCGCGACGACCGACCAGTACGTTCATGATGGTGGCGTCTCTCCTCCACCAGCCTAACAATGTATATGTGTATATAGACGCATATATATATATATATGTATATAAACGTATATGTGGGGGAGAATTTTCCGATCAATAGTCGCATCGTTGATGGCGGCGGCGTCGCCGTCGCCGTCGTAGTGGTTGTCGCCGCCGTCGTCGGTTGGCGGTTGCTAGGTCAGAACGACTGATCGTAAGGTATGTCAGTGAAATGGTATGCTGCCACAGACGCCACAAATTCTATCACACTTTCAATTTCTATAGTTCTTAGAAGGAAGATCTTTTCCTAATTTCAATTTTTTTTTCTATTATCATCATTATTATTAAAGAATAGATTATTTCACATGATTTTTTTGTTGGGCTATGTGGGCGTTATGTTGTTAATCTTAATGTTTTCAGGCCTTTTATAAATGGAAAATATGCTTTTGATCTAAACCGATCGGCGGTTTTTTTGTTTTTAACGAGAGTCCAGTGATGGTGTTGCGACAATAAAAACACAACAACACTGCTTGGTTTTTAATTAGGCACACACAACGTTTGTGTATTTTATGTGTGATTGTTAAGATGTTTTACAACATGCATTTATATGACCATTGATTTGTTCTATTTCATTACAATTTTGGTTTTTTGGCTTATTGTTAGAATAAATAAGAACGTAGCGAAAACAAAAATAAATAAATGGATTTCACTTTTTTTCTTCGACAACCACTCCTACTCACTCCAATTCACTCAACATGTTCAAGTAAATATTTGCAAAGATGCCTTTCAAGAGAAGCCTTTGGAATACTATTGGACAGTATCTTATGACGTCAGTTCTATACCTTAAAATCGATAGAATGCTACTTTTTTTTTTTTGTATGGAAAGCTTGACATACTGATAGAAACCAAAATAAAAATACAAAGCTTTTAGTTGGTAAGAAACAGGGAATCGAAATAAAAATTTTAAGTTTAAAAATTGCAAAAAAAAAATTGTTGTTACTGTTTGGATATAAAGGTGGAGGAAACAGGAGAACCGTCCCCGACCTCAATGCGTACACCGTAACCAAGGTCGTTAAATATTTACAGGTTGCCTCATTAAACTATTGACACGTATGGGGGATACAAGAGTTTTTTCGAATATTTGCATTTGAACCAGTTAACAAATAACGTGTACCAACTAACGGAAATTAATCTAACAACTCTTAAAAACATCAAATAATTAACGCTTCAATGGCACACAATGTTAACGTTGCTGAGATGCAAAGAAATCTTTTGGGAAATATCCATTTCTTTAATAATAAATTGAAAACCGTCCAATATGTTTCTTGTATTTTATAAAACAAAGATCGAAAGACAATGCACAGAACGCACACATGTGCAAAAGCAAAAGGCTAGTGCACAGAATTCCTAATTTGCCCCCACACACCAATTACTAATACTAATACTTCACCGCACCTTTTGTACCCTATTTTGAATCTAAAAGAGATCTTGCCTCGGCAGACCTGTTTTTGGAAAAACTTTGAAATTCTTTAATCCTCAGGGAGGCATTAAGTACGAGATGAAGTTTAATTCTACTCTCCAACAAACCCTATCAGTCCAACTCTCTTGAGCTCCTTAGATTTTTTCTACTTAGGTCATCTATAACTCTAATACGCCTCAGAAAGTATATCTGTATTCCAATAGGTCCATCGAAAATCTTCTTATCTAGAGTACACTATATAGATAACAAAACTAACGGAAAGGATGCTGAATCGAATAAATGTTAGAAAACTCAAGTGCCTCCTCATTGTCTTACAGAGGTCCAAATTCTAACAAATGAACTACAATTTTTGCATTTTTTTCTCCAGTGTACTTCTTTGTTCTAAAGGTTCATTACTAATTCTTTTGTTTATCGAAGAGAAAAATATAACGCCGCTCTAAATTATCATAATGATGGTTGGTCGGTCGGTCGTCCTCATCATCATCACCATCACCATCAACATTGATTATATTGCATGACGTACTGCCGGAAGGTATAAAATCTAAATGTGTAGAATATGGTGATTATTATAGAAGAAGACGTGGAGGCGCACTAGAATGACCTTGCGGGACGTATACAAGCTTCTTCTATCCATTTGCAATAATTACAAGCATCTAACCATGACGAAGCTGCGTGCTTATAAAACTACAAGAAATAAAATATACGCATATCTACATGGAAATACCATTAACTTTAACAACAAGAAGATGAAGAACAGCAAAAAAACAACAACAACAACAACGAATCGAATCTTGAGAAGGTATAACAGGACTTTGTTTGTATATTGTTTTGTTGCTGTTGCTGTTGTTGTTGTTTTGGTATAATAAAAACCGAAATTAGATCAAAAAACCTACTTGGGCCAAAAACAATTGTAATTTTGATGTCAATATTGAGACATTATTGGTGACGTCGACGTCGGGTCATGGTCATATGACGATGCCCATCAGGCGTGGTTGTTTTCTACGTGTTCAGCATAATATTGAAATATTATTTCTTTGTTTAATAACTGTATTAAAATTGAATGATGTAGAAAAAGAGAGAATTTAATTTATTTTTGATTAGTTCGCGTGGATAACGTAAAAAATTACCTCACGATCAAAACGTACTATCCGAGGATATCAATAATAGTTAACTGTACATAAAATTGTATATGTGTGTGTGTGTGTGTGTTTGTTATATCTATGTACGTGTAGTTGTGATGGACAATTCAATAGGGGCACTGTGTACATATTTAGAAATCTACAAGGATTCATTTAGTTGTAGATTTGATCTTACAATTAGAGGGCATTAACTCTTGTCTAAAGAAAAAATTAAGAAAAAAAACTACCAAGCATCTTCTACACTATCTAGATTGTATTGTTGTTGTCATGGTTAAATCTTCAAAACCGAGGGATGTTTTAGTTTATCAACAATAAACAACATTCATAATCAACAATGTTGTTGTAGACTTCTTGTAGACAAACGAACTTGAAGTAGAGTCGAGGACGTTGACCTACCATGTATCTCTTTCTCTCACTAACAGGTCGTCGACAACACCTACAGGTAGCACTCTGTTTTCTGCGGTCAACAACAACAACAACAACAAACAACCAAGAAGACTTTTGCCAACATCACCAAGTATAATAAAGTAAAAAAACGATTATGAGAAAAAGGTATTTTAATAAAGAAAAACAACCTTGAACTGAACCTTTGATTTTGGCACAATTCTGCAAAAATACAACAACAAAAATCCAAAAGGAAATTACGTCAAAACTTACAATTGATAATAAAATGTAATTAATGCCAAATTATCATTATCTCTTTACAAAATTAACTGTGTTATCATTTTTTTTTTGTCCAAATAAACAGAGAAGGAACAAAAAAATCAAAACAACAACTTTGTTGTTTTCTCCACTTAGGCCACATCTGTGAATTATCCAAATCTTGAAATAACTTGCACACGTACCCAACCTTGACGTTTTAGAATAAATCTTGGACAAAGCACCTGCCAAAACGATTTGACGTTAACTATTGTAGAAATTACCACTAATATTACATAGATAGACTGTATGGTGCCTTAATTTATTTATAAATTGCATCAACAACAAGTGACTATCGCAGCAACAACAACAACAACAACAACGGCATTATTAACAATGCTTCTTGTTAAATAAGAAAACATGCATATATCATCCATTTTAATTATAAGCTTATGGTTAATTTTAATGACTACGTTCCATGTAGTCTCAGGAATGAAGAATAAGAAGACGTAGAAGAAGAAGAAGTAAAAAGAAGAAGATAATACATAAATATCAAATGCAGATGTTGCTTTTCATATGCACACACAAAGAATACTGCGTATATGTCAACGAACTCGATTATTGTTGGTTTGTATATTGTTGTTGTTGTTGCTGGAAGATCTGAATGATTATTGGATGATTTATTTTATTTGAAAATTAAAAAATCCTTGTATACCAGTGCCAAAATCGTGCAAATTTGACGAAAATTATAAACATCGAAAACCAATAAAAACATAATTATTATCGAAATCATCAATAAAAGCATCAAATTCGATTCAAAATAGAATTGGGAAACCATACACTCCTCGTAAATATTAATTCAATCATACTTCTTAATTTTAATATTTACCAAGCGGTTTTTTTTGCAAATCATACGAAATGCACATATTTTGGTGCAAAACTGACGCATCCGTGACATTTCTAAGATGGTGTTGTTTCCAAACGCAGGTTAGTCCCTTCTTGTTCGTTGAGGAACCCTTAAATCCATGCTTTTCAACCAGCAAATATTCTTCCCAAAAACTTCATCAAATCAAGTGAAAAAAATGCGAAAAATTCTGATCAGAAACGGCAAATTTTGCGCTTTTACAATATTGAGAAAGAAGAGGTCAAAGGGGTAACACTAGGAGTTATCGCACCGGATGCATTATTCAAAAAATATTTTGCAAAATGGCAAAATTCTAGCGCAACTAGGAAGATCTTCAAATGTGAATTACTACAAAAAATATGTAAGGAGTGAACTTAACGTACAGAAAAATGCCAAAATTGGTAAAATTCAACAAAGCAAAACTGTGATAGTCTTCTCAGTGTTAGATCTTTGCAAAACATACAATAAGTGTACGGCCGTTAACATCAAACGTTTAAAAAAATGCTGATCAAGTTTGAAACGTACAGATTTATAAGGAAAGTTGTTTGTGTTCCAAATGATCTCTTGCAAAACTAGAATAAAGTATTGATTGAGATAAGTTAAATGGGAACTTTATAAACTTTTGTGAATTATAGCAGATTCTATGGCACAAACAACCGTATACGTTTGGAAATTATAATCTTTTATAAACCTGATGTAAACAAATGAAATTTCATATATATATAAACCCCACATAATCTAGATTCAACGATGCAAACATATCATACGAACGCCGGGCGTTAATGTTCAGCACAAAATACGAAAAACACTCTATCTGTTTTTGATCACGTAACAGGATTCGGGAGTTCCTCCATTCAAGTACTTAATAAGGCACAGAAGCAATATCTCATCCCTCAAGACCTAGTGTGGCATCTTACTGATGGCATGAAACATCAAAATAAGCTTATATATGGACAATAAGATGCTCTAGCCTCATTTGTTAATTCATAACAATGTGTCGTTAATGCTCCATTAATCTAACCAGTCAATATTCATTGTCAGCATTATAATGATTTCAGCCACAGTGAACTAGTTACCATCTGTATATACACCAAAATTCATTGCATCCTTGAGTTGTTCTTAGTCGCATTTGGTAAAAATACCGCAAAATTCAACAAGAATTGCCCCATTAATTCTTGACTTCTTTCATTATCCTTAACAATCAAGTTTTTGTTTTTCTTCCAAAGATCTATGTATGTACTTCACTCCTAACTATAATTGTACGTTTAATTTTGTGGAAAACATATTAAAAATCGTTATTATCCTTTATTTGTTAATGTCTAACAGTTTCAAAGATTAACAAAAAAAAAAACCCTCTACACATCTACTTTCATCTCCTTTTATACGACTTAAAGTATCCTACTAGAACCACAAAAAACCGAAAAAAAATGAACCCTTGACCGGAACAAGAGGGGAAATTAAAGGGTCGAAGAGAACAAGAAGAGGCTCAACCATTTGTATATATACAGAATGAGTCACGATTAATCCATCAAACTTCATAAAATCGGTTTTTTGCACAGTTATTTGGCTGAATGTAACTCTTTGGAAGAATAAGATAAGAATCGTGTTGTATGGGGATTTATTGCTTAAAATCACCCACCTTCTCTATATAGATTTGAGCAGTATTTTTTATATCTCAGAATATTATAGGATAAAAGTGGAAAAGTTATGGGAAATATCATTGTTAGCAATATACTTGAAAATAACAAATAAAAGTAATATTTTTTCTACAACAAGCCACTAGAAAGTCATTGAACATACATCAAGAGGAAAGAAAAAATAATCTAAAATTTGATAAGAAGCTCAATTTGATCACAATCCATCTAACAATAACAACCTTCAGTATTGAGCATAGCCTTAGAGTTTGTAAATTAATACGTTGACTGCTCACCGTGCTAAAAATCTGTTTTTCCGGTTTTGTGTAGTATTTGGTCAAAAAGAGAACAAAAAGGGCTCAAACCACCATGACATGGTGTGCACCTGACAAAAAATTACTTTCACTATGTTTTTCTTCATTATCGGATCCAGTTCGATAATCAGGACCATTAATGTCATCCGAATCGTAAAGAAAATTTTCCAACTCTGTTTCGGTTACTGGTGGTATTTTTAAGTAATAAGGGCATGCTTCACTATCAGACATGATAAGACAACACTCGGTCGGTAGATTTGATCTTTACGGAGGTGCTCACACATCAACAAGTACTTTGCTTCAATGATGAAGACATACTGGCCTGTAAGGGATGTTAGATACAAAGACGGCAATTGACGTTCTGAGCACCAGCGAAAGAAGGCAAAAGACATCAATTGACGTCCACTGAACGTATTAAGGAAGAAGCAAAATTCCAATCATAATGAACAACAATATTGGAAGGGTTTCGAGAGGTACGACCTCTAGAAAGCAACTGATTAGAGCATTTTGTCACCTCTTGTTAATGTACAGGTTCACAAGAAACTGCAAAATTCATCAAAAGGAGTAAAGCCAAATGCAATTATAACAACGAAAAGCAGGAACTCCATACACCTTCAAATTAAGTAGAAAACTCAGCAGGAGCTAATCCTTCATATTGGCTCTTTCCAAATGGAAGAACACCAATGACCAATATTGCTATACAATGAATCTATTGAGGTTTGAATACTGATAAAGATAGAGACAACAACAATTCCAACGCCAGCAAAATATAAAATCAACTTTGAACAACACAATGGAAAACTTTAAAAGTTATTCTGGTTCTTTGATTATTTTATAAAAATAAATCTAAATCAAAGAATAAATCGTTTTGGCAGATAACTAGGATTTTTTAGAAACTGTTATCGTCGAGCCGTACAGCGTTTGTAAAATTCCAATTTAAGCCAAAATGATAAAGGAGTGGCCAAAAAAAAGAGGAGAATCCAAATAGTGATTCCAACACAAATCTAGAACCCTAACAAAACATTTTACTGGATTTTTTCTATTTTTAAACGTTTTTTTTTTTCCACTATCTACATCTTTAACTCTGCTGCTTCTATTTAATTTTTGTATAATCTCGATCTTTTTCTATTATATTACGTTTTATAGTTGTCCTTCTTTAACATGTTGCTATTGTTCGAGTATTATAGTTGTTTGTGTTTAAAATTTTTGGAGATGGTTGCGTATTTAAAAGAGGACAAGAGATTTCAAGCCTTCAACTTTCATAACAATAATAATAATAATAATCATCAATTGTAAGTTTTGCTTGTTGTGTTTTTTTGGTTGGCCGGCCTTCAATCTTCTAGAGAGCATTCTTTATAGGTCAATCCAACTGTATATAACACTTTTACATATACAACCATTACTGGTACACACACAATCTCTACCATTTTGGTATAGTTACATTGCTTACATTTTTTTTGTTCTTTTCTATTATTTTGGCATTACTTAACACAATATTTCAACATTTAGTTAGTATTAAGCGACAAAAACAACAAAATTATGAAAAGTATAAAGATGTGATCATCTAAAAAAAAAA
>JAZBGY010000245.1:1915-50402 GCA_037414755.1 Lydus trimaculatus | reverse complement strand
AAACGATCAACAAGTAATAGTTATGGTCTCTTTCTTTTTTAGAATAAATAATGTGGCGCCTTACGATTATGACAGCCGGGCCAATAACATCTCTTTTCGTCTAGAATATTGCACAAGAGAATAAATACATATTCGTTATAAGTTAGAAAAGGAGCGAAATTAATGATTTTTCTTTGTTGTATTCTTGTGTTGTTGTTGTTGTTGTTGTTGTTTTTTTGCTGTGACTCTCTGATTTTAGAAAGGAATAGATGTGGTCAAAAAAAGTAGGAAAAAAAAAATTAAGGACACGCACTAAAGTTTTGCGAAGGCGGTATCGAAAAAAAAAAACTAACTCCACCTCTATTTTCTTTTGATGATGGCTTTCTTCTTCTACTTTCTATAGGCGACTATTTCAATTTTTGATGCATATTTTGAACATATTACTAATAAAAAAAAGTAGCAACAACAACAACAACAAATGAAATAAAGACCAGGAAGAAATCAATACCAATAACGTAGGAGGTAAATCCTGAATTGTTGAGAAATAAGGAAAAAAAACCCGATATTTTTCCAACTAAAATTCCAATTTATTTTTAAACAAAATATCAACATAAATCAACAAAAAGTATTTGTCATTAATTAAGGAATATTTTTATGACCTGTACAAGAGAGAGTATATCCACCCCTCATTTTTTTTTAAAATATAGGCACGATCCTCTGGGAAATCCTTACTGGCAATGTTCCATCATCGATAATAAATATACTAAACATTTCTCTCATTTGGCAAAAAGACACGAACAAATGTGTGTATATTTCTAGTTTAATTACTATATTCAAATAAAGACACAAGAAATTTCCAATGTTTTTTTCTTTCTGTATTGATAATATTGATATAATGATCGGAGCATCCGCATTCTAACTGTTAACATTAAGGGCCTATGTAAACGACCGCTGATCACACACGGCACCGCAACTAAAACGTGCTGCAAACGCAATGTAGTCACAATTTGCTTACCTTTGCACATTGACAATGGCGCCGTGGTATACTTCCCACTATATTGTGACGCGATGCTCATGCGCAAACAATCTGCTGTGACGTCATTTTTACGAGCTGCAATCGGACGTTTCACGAACGCGCGATAATCAGCCATCGTTTGCATAGACCTTAAAGTTAATCGCAGAATATGACGCATGCGTATCCAAACGAAAAAGATTACGTTTACGCGTTGGATTTTCTGTTTTAATGGTGCAGGGTGTTCTTGAATAATAACTTTTGTATAAAATTTATTTGATTAATAGCAGAATATTTGCCAAATACTATTGATTTGAATCATTTCCTTTCTATTGGAAAATTACTTTAAAAACATAGTTTTTCTTTGAATTTTCTCTAAAAAAAAAAAACTTTCTCGGTGTACTTTTAAGGTATCATTCAATATATACACGAATGATACAAAAATACAAATATTTCTAATTTTTGGCATCGAAAATCATTAAAAAATCGTAAAGAATTTTCAGTTAACTCAGACAGAAAATATTTGAAATTTGTGGCAGGCGTCTTTGAAAAGATTGGAATTTTGAAAACGATAGAGAATTTAACGATTTTGGGAAAAATTCTGTTAAAACGAGCGAATTTTTTTTTTTTCATTAAATAAAAAAACACCTTCAACTTGAGCATTTTGTTATCAGCTACAAGGGTCCTGCAAACCCTCAAATACCACTTGGGTCTATGATTTCTTTACAAAAAAAAAAATGTATTTCCTCTATAACCAAAACGAAATTAACGCAGCAACTATTATTAAAGATGGAAAAAAAACGAAAAGAACAAACCAATGAATTTTTCGTGATTAGATCGACCTTCTCTATAAATCACTTGTTGTTCAATTGTTGCCGTGTCCCCCAAGTCAACGCAGATAAAACGAATAATAGTTTCGTTCCTATTATCAAATGGTAAGCTTACGCTTGTGCATTTTCGAGTTGCGTTCACGACTTGCACTTTCAATTGTTGTATACGTCAACCGCGTGCGACTTTATTCTTCAAGCGAGCTTTTGCACATAATTGAGGAGAAAATCAAAATGTTTTTTTTGCCTCTTATATAGTAAATTTTATGATTAGAGCCACATGAGCAATTGCCGACTGCCAAACGCACTCTAATCGGGTTGACGTGCGCCACCGTATGCAATTCTGTCCGATTCAGTTTATCGTATGCGGCTGTCGCGCGAAAGATCGCACAAGTGTAAACGTGCCTAAAGAAATTCGAGATTTACATCATTTTGTATTTTCTGGATGTTTTAACATAAGTGGATGGCCAGTTTCTATTTACACATGCGCGGTAATCGGAAAAAATCCCAACTTGTGGCTTGGAACATACCTATTATATTCTAGCCATGTCTTCTTTTTCTTATGAAACAAGCTATTTTATTTATTTTTTTATAAATATGCTATACAAAAGGACAAACCTCAATTCTAATAATTATACAGACCAGATGTTTAAGAAAGTAACATAAACCAGTGATTTATGACGGGAAAAATAAGCAAATTCACAGCGTGTGGTGTGAAATGACTTAAATTTTTTTTGAAAACGAGTAAAAATTAATAATAACAACAATAATAATATTAGAATTTTAGCAAATCTATACGTGTGTGCCCGTATAAATTGGATGCTTTATAAATTGACCATAACTCATATAAAAGCTAGTTTTTCCTGTTGGTTGGTGGAAATAGTTTTAGGATTCAAGTTTCTAACAATTAAACCACTATAAAATAAAAATTTAATATTGAAATTATAGAAGAAATCTCGTTACGTTCTCTAAAGTATAATGATTATTGAATAACATCTTTAAAAAAAAAATTCAACAAGTGGTCAATTTACGCAAGTTTTATTGGAATAACAATAATAATAGTAATGAAACTTAAACATATGAAATTAATCAAATAGATCTATTTAAAAACAAGTATCTCATATGTTATTCAAATCGTAATAAATTATATTTTTCAACACACACACACTATCACAAATACCATTTTCTAGAATATGGTGGGATACACGCAGGGACAAGGTCTAATTATCATTATTACTGAAAATTGCAAGTTTATATCGTCATTATAGCAAAGTTACATGTTACTTTGTTGTCCTATACAGTTCACTAACATTGTAATTAACGTTATGATAGATTTGTTAATTATTCAAAAATAAAATAAAAATATTTTTTAAAGAGAAATGATGTGATAGAAGACAAACAACAACAGCTTAATTAAAACTGTTCCGATTTAGAAAAAAAAAAAAATTCTAAACATTGGAATTCTTTTTATATTCGTAAATTTTTAAATTAGAAACAGTTTTCCTCGATTTTACACAAATTCAGAAACGTGTTGCCACACACATAAAACTAAATAAAAATCCTAGATTTTGTACATTTTTTGAATATATTTGGTGGTAGATTTAGGGGGAAATTAGTAGATCTGACTGTATTGTAAATAGATCTTTTTACAGTTTATCCCAAATTTTACACACACACACACCAAAACTCCCAATTCCGTATAATTTAACGGTTTTAAACTTAAATCATTAATTAATGAGAACAAAATCCCATCTTTACATGAAGTGAATTGAATTCGGTAGAATTAAGGAAAAATCGTTAGATCTGTCATTGTTGTAACTCAAATTTGGGGGCTTAAAGCCCAATTCCTTATCCGAGACCTAGAAATCTTTCTGGATCAAAAATACACAGACTGGTATAACATATACCCGACTTTTGCCGATGTCCGATTAGCCAATAGAGTTCACACGCCATTATATCTGACAGCGGACGATTTGATGATGTGGGCGTGTCTCCACGATGACCTAGTTCTCAACTTGTGTATTTTTGTTCCAGAAAGACCTCTAGTATCGTTTGTGATCGACATTGCCTTATATTACTTGAGCATAAGACTCATTTTAGATTACCACATACTTTTCTTAATTGAAATGAACCTTATCAGAAAGGAACATAAGATCGAGTAAGGAACTGAAGTCTTACACATATAATCCAAGGTTCCATATAGTTTAACGGTTAGAAACTTTAGTCGTTAGTTGTAAAGGAAAAACTATAGAAAGTCTACAGCGCATCATTTGTTAACAGTAATGAACAATAAGATAAGCGGATTCAATTCGGTAGATCTACTGAAAATTCGGCAGATCTGGCATTGTTGTAACATAAATTTGGTCAATTTCTTTTCGGTTTTTCAACAATTTACATAAGCAGGAACTATGTTACCACAACTAGATAAAATTGTAAAGTTTAACGGTTAGAAACTTGATTCTTTCTTTTACTGATTACAATAAACAACAGGATAAGTGGATTTAAGTTGTTGAATTTTGGGAAAAATCAACAGATTTGGCATGATAAATATGGGCAAAAAATGGAAAGAAATAACTGGGAAAAAAAAACAATTTAGAATCTTGTCTATCTTACAGATCAAAGCAAAAACGTTTCGAAATCACCTAAGGGATTTCTTTTATTTGCCATTTATTTGGAGTGTGTTGAAATATTTTCTCTTTCTTTATTCTATACAAAATTAAATTTAATCAAATCAAACACCATTGATAATATATAAAAGAAGAAATAAAAAAAACGACCAAAACGTGACTTGTGATTTAAAATTTATTAAACTAACGAACAATCCGCATAATAAACGTTAACGTTTATAATTATGTCAAAAACAACAGTAGAATGCGGAAGTATTATTTTGATCATTTTCAAAACAAACAAAAAAACAAAAACAAAAAAAAAATGGTTCCCAAATTATCTAAAAATAAGCATGCAGAAAATTGTGTTTTTTTCTCCTCCTCCACCACCTCCTTGTTGTTCACCTCATCATCATCTCCTTCTCTTCTTCTATAGTCGTCTTACTACTACACTTTTGGTGAAAGTTCATTGTACCAAATAACTATATATAAACACTTATATGAAACGTTATAATACGGTCCTGGATTGTTGAATTTTCTATTTATAAATTGTATCTTAAGAATGGTATGTGTAGAACAGTGATTGTATAAATTTTGTGTATATGTGTTTGTGTATTTACACCTGCTTTGTCACAGGTCATTGTCGGGAGAGTCTCTCTATTAACAGCAACTTATCCACACACACACACACTTATAATATACAAACATATATAGAGGAAAAAAAGAGAGACGGGAAAATATTTCAAAATTAAACACAACAATGTCTAGTCGGAAGATTAAACTTTATGTTGGATTTAATAGCACCTGGCGCTAGACTGTTCAAATAATACAAATTAGAAAACAACTGTTGTTGTGATGAAAATAGAGGAAGATTTATGCGGATTGTTACCTAGTCATAAGAAAGAAAGAAAATACAACTTTCTTATTGGAAAAACAAACATTTGGTGTTTCTCCTATCCCCTACCTACTCATTATCTAAACTTAGGCTATAGAACTCCTTTCTATTTAGATGCAAAAATTGTGTCATATGCTGCATCATTGCACCTTTTTGTTTTCAGAGAAAAACTACCTGAGTACCTTGAGGTTTGTAGGACAAATACTGAGGTCTCTGTGCAACTATCTTTTATTTGCCCGTCGATGCCAAAACGGATCAAAATTACTTGGACGCGCGACAGCAAAAGCATGAGTATGAGCGAGACGCGAGCTAATGTACAAGCATTCGTATAGACCTGTAGTAATTGTGGAGCATTTTCAAGAAAACCCCACTCTTATTGTTTTCAAAGAGAAACTACCTAAGTACCTCGAGTTAAGGACTAGCTTGTAGTATAAATACTGAGGTCTATGAGAATACCTTTTATTTGCCCGTCAATGCCAAAACTGATCAAAATTTTTGACAATAGACGATTTTTTGGCCTATCACATAGAACTATCATCAAACAAGGCATCAACCTATACATGACCAAAAGACCTCAGTATGTAAATATCGTTAAAAATGAAAGGATGAATACAAAATAATAAAACGCTAGGAATGACAGAGAGATAAACTCTTACGACCTCAGTACTGCCATGATCAACTGTTCTACAATCTCTTAACAATTATTGCCTTAACCCAAAACTCGTCTATCTTTTATATTTGGTGAATTTAAATTTTGATTAAGATCTCTACAAAGGTCATACGAAGATCTGTTCTCAAGCCAACCAGTTTGACGTTTACTACTCAAGCAAACTATTACCAAACAAAAAAATAAACATATTTTTCTCCTAGCCTTTTCCAAAACGTATTTTTTATCTAATCACAGTCTATGATGATTTAAAAATGCTTATACACGCTTATTATAGCGCAATTAAGTGTTTGTGATATCGACGCAACCTTAGAAATAAACAACACTTAAACCCTTCATAATTATCTAGAAAGTTGAGTAGAAAAAAACTGGAGACCTGCAAATATTGTCCTCAAAACTGCAATAAGTATAGACAGCAGAGTTACAAATCTTAAGATCCTTACTGAGGTCACTAAAGAAACAAATTTCCTCCTGAGGGGGCCAATACTATTTAATCCTAACGCAAAGGCAAAATCCACGATTCTTTTCCAAAACTCACATTTTATCTTATCTTACAGTATGATGATTTAAAAATGCTTATAAACGCTTATTATAACGTAGTTTTGCTATCTCATCATGACCTTCATTTTGAAGTAGCAAATTTCGATAAACTATAGAAATTACTTAAAAAAAAAAAAACCTCACATAGAACCAAAAATTAACGTAAAAACTGCACACAGGTGGATCTTGACCTTAGAAATAAAATAAATAACCTTAACCGGACATTTATTAATATTAGATTTTCACTAATTGTAAGATTATTACAGAGGTTATCACAAGATCAAACTCCAATATGAACAAGCACAATTTGGCATTTACTAGTTAATTTTGAACTTGGTGATAAAAACTGCATACTGGAAGATATTGACCTCAGAATTGAAATAAGATGTTACAAGTGATGATAACCTGAAATCAACAAATTTAAAAATAATCTTAACCCAAAGATGTGTTCCACTGAGGTCATCCAAAAATCAAATTCCAATCCAAAACGACCTATTTGACTTGAATCTAATGAAATAACAACAAAGTCCAATAAATCTGCCAAACCTTCTCCAAAACTTTATCTCTTATCTAATCAGTGTCTGTGATGGTCTAAAAATAAATACAGATAGGTACTTATTTTGACTGGCATCTTTCTAAGCTTATACAGGATGACATTTGACGACCTACACTATTTTACACACAAATCTACCAAATTTTTAGCTGTTTCTTAATTTTTAATTGTACAATAATTAAGAATAATTACAGTGCTACCAACCTATATAGTTTATGGTTAATAAATCTAGTAAAATAGAAGAAAGTATAGGATAATGAAGTCTCGTTAGAATAATTGTTTCGTCTCATTAATCGCTAGGAACGTGTTTTTTCTTCACGTATAATACAAAAAAAAAAAGAGAGTCAAAATGTATACAAAACAACAACGTGTAAGTTTCTTCTTTTGTGCAGGTCAGAAAACTGGGTCAATAGGGGAGAAATAGTGAATAAAGCAACTAAAGAGGGTCCAAAGGGAGTGGAATAAGTGTATAGCAAGTGATAAAAATTCCTCTTTATCGTTATCGATAGTGTTGATAATAAATAATAGAGTTGGTTTATTTGTTTTTTTAGATATATACAGTGTGATTCATTTAAATGTTGACGCATGCGTACTATTAGTAAACTCACCTGTTTCCGTTTAATACTTGAATAGATATTTTGTGGTAATGGGAATGGTTGATTACCATCATATTGTTCTTTCATATCATCTAAATATTTAATATGTTGTTCACGATCATTATGATTTTTATCAATTTTAATATAAGTCCGCCAATTGGCTGAATCAAAGCCCCAATGTACAGTACGATTCTCTTGTTTATGTACATGACAAACAAATTGTTGTGGTGTAAAACTTAAACCACATTCACTACACACAATACACTTTGCCACTTTTGTTGTATATAATTCAGGAAAACATACACCATGACACTTACCAAAACACTCATGATAAACACTAAACGATATAGATCCACATGATGGTCGTAAGATTGTTGTTGTTGATGGTTGTGTATGTAATAATGCACTACATAAACGTTCAGCATCTGTTTTTGTTATTAAACCAGAACTGGTAGCACTACTCGGTAATATACCATGATTTTTTAATACATTCAATTGTTCTGGTGTACAACGGGAACAATAAATTTGTAAATGATCACATTCTTGATTGATTTGATTTACAGCAAAATCACGCAACACCCATTTCAATACCTAAATAAACAAAACAAAAATTAGGTCAAAATATCACAAATTTTTGAAATAGAGACGACTGCCGTATGTCGAAACTTGCTAAATTCAGACATACGTTATCGTTTCAAACGAAAAAAGATGTTTTATTTTTTAAAATAATCATAATAATAATAAATGTTAACCTGAGGCAGACAGAGCCGTTTCTCACCGCCCACAACAAAACAAGATATCGTCTCGCCTTCTAAAACTGTTTCTGTACGTTCACTACATGATGTATCTGGTGTTGTTAATATTGGTAATTGTTGTACAGGGAATGGTGCTGGTGCAATAAATTCATCTTCTTTATTATTTAATTCTGTTGTTGTTGTTGTTGTTGATGATGATAATGTTGGTGATAATTGTTCATTTGTTAATGATTTAATTGTTGTTGTTATTGTTGTTGATGAATTATGATGTTGTAATGGTGATGTTGTTAATGATAGACCAGGTCCTTGGAGACTTTTCGTTGCACTATGTTGATAATTTTTTAATACGCTTTTCAAATGTGGCGTTACTTCCATCATTATTTTCGATTTTTCTTATAATTATTATTATTATTATTATTATTACACCTACAACTGTTGACAAAAAAACAAATTTTTATTAATAAAATTTTTGATTACACCCGGTATAAAATAAAAACATTTGCCAAATTGAACATAACCTAAATTTATTAACTGTCAACAAGAAAATATTCGAAATTCTTACAAAAATAACATAAAACTTAAATCTAACGTTGTATAATTGTTGAAATTTTGCAAATTTCTGTAAATAATCCTTAAAATTGCTATTTTTACAAAAAAAATTGTTTCGACCTAACCTAACTTTTGATGATTTGACATTTATACGGGGTGTTAGAAATGATTTAATTTTTTTTTTTTTCAATAATAATAATGGTTTTAAAGAAGGTGGATTCACCTTTATTATTAGGTCATTAAAATTGTTTAAACTTTAAATAAAACTAGCTTCAGATTAAGAAAACATTCACTTCTATACACGATGTCCCTGATCTTATTCAAATCAAAATTCGGATACTTTTCATTTATAATTATGAATTTTGTTTATCAAATTAATTGATGAAATTCGATATATATATTCACATACCTTTATTAATTATGATTTGTTGTAATTATAATGGGAATTTCTTGTAAATTGGAATACAACAAAATTGTTGATGATTTGAAACAGTGACAATGTTGATGTTGTTGTTAATGATGATGATGATGGTAGTGGTGATGACGTCATTTCAGCAGTATGTTTAGGAATCACTGACTATCCCCACTATGCCGAAATTACCAAAAAAAACAATTTATAATAATAATAATAAAGGTTATACCAACAATAAAAAAGTAAACCTTTTGTTTTGGAAGATTTATTTAATTTTAAAACAATATTATTATATTAAAATAAACAAATTTGATAATACACTATCACTATAATATCAATAACAAAAAAATATATAAAATCAAGTCACCACAGATTTTTCACTTGTTTTTGTTTTGTGTTTTTTTTTTGTTTGGTGATCATTACAATCTAGACACCCATCTCGCATAAGGGTCACCGTCACTTGTTTCCGCGCGGCATACTCAGTTACGTAACCGGCAAATGTTTTGTTTCATACTATTATTATTATTATTGTTATTTTATGCTGTCCTTCCCGAACGATTTTTATATGAAACCGCCTCGTTTGCCGTCACCGCCACCGTTGCCTCGTCGTCCTCGTCCGTCCTCTTCAATACTCGTAATATTCACCTCTATCTAACACACACGTTCGCCGTTCTTCTCTCTATCTTTCGCGCTCATACACACACATACACACACCGGTTGTTATCGTGGCCACCGCGCCGTCCTCACCAGACGTTCACCTAAACTTGTCTAACTCTGTCTGTGTCCGGACCTCTGTCTCGCCTGTTCGCAGACTGTGCTACCAAGATGACGCATGCGCAATATTTATTTTAAAAACAACAGAGACTCGATTACAGACACACACGCATACATACACGTCTATATACAATTTATATATAAATATGTATATGTATACATAAATATTATGTATGTATATATGTAGGCGAATATGTGCGTGTGTGTGTAGAATTGCTTCTTTTGATGGTAGTGTTGCTGTTGTTCCTGCTGTCGTCGTCGCCGTCCCCTCACCCCCACAACCCGCATTAATTGTAAACACTACAATAACAATAAAATCGTAAACCAACCACCAAAGAATTAGAAAAATTTGCTGACGACGACGACGACCACACTAGTCCTAACATGACACACTGACAGTCTTCATTGCGGGTAGAAGAGAGTACCCAATGATGCCATATTCACCTAATTACCACGAAAATTTCGCTAATTTTCTACTCCAAAAACAATATCTAACCATCGAATAAATAGATCGTCAAATAGCTACAAAATTTCTTATGAAAAGATTCAATAATTACATAGATTTTAAAGAAAATTCAGCAATTGTGTGAAATTTTGATAGATGTGACAACATTGTTGTAATCCGGTGGTGTTGCGGAAAGTCTAGCCGACTGTGCCCCGCTCATACCGCCGCGCCGCCGACGCACCCATCAACCATCACGTGACCGACCTTCCCGTCAAAATAGGCGACCCGTGATGAGACGTATACATACAACACACAAATACATACACAATGGAGCAAAAGGATGTTGTTGTGTCATGGAACGCGTACTAGATAGGAGGGGTATGCGGATATTTATCGTCCTTGTATTTGTGTGTGTGTATGTGTGTATATATTATCATGTCCATAAAGGGTGAATGATAATGGCAACAATGGTAAATACGATGGAGACGACGCACTGATAATCACAATAACAACAGCAGTAATAATAATAATGATCTAGAGACAACTTAGTTGGCATTGGTTGTGTGTGTTTTTTTTTGTTTTCCGCATTCCAGGACCGGCTTTATATTATATCTTTCTATGATTATATTAAAGTATAGGAGAATTATTGTGTGTATGCTATATATTTGAGAATGTTGAAGAGGTTCTCGACCTCACAAAACTATTAAAGTGAATGGTGGTCCAATCTGGATAATGGTTGGACTAGGTTTGGTTTTGGGGGCTTGGTTCTTTCAGCGCCACTTTTGCTCTCTCTCACCTTGAGCAATCTACTCGATTCCGTGGCTAAAATATACATCAATACATAAACATATACACACAAACACACACACACGCACATACAGATAAAATTAAAAACCATCGATGGCGCTTGAAAATCTTAATTGTGACCAATTTAAAAAATAATAAACAAAAAAAAACCGGATTTTCGACATGGGTGATTTGAGTCGGTCATTTCTGAATAGCCTTCGGTTATTTATTACACTGTCATGAAAATGAAGAGGAGGGCAATTATTTCTCTTTAATCCTATATAAGAATTGTTGTAGAGGTCTCCTATTTGCGTGTTTTATAATAAAATATAACCGGTTCGGTACCAACCAGAACCGTACTGAGCTCATTCAATTTGTATTTAAATTACGCGCCTCATTCCAACTAATCAGATCAAAGATATACACAATCTACCCCGATTCGGCCATTTGATTGGAAATAGTGTAGCGCGAAATTTAAAATCCAACCTACTATAATTTTAAGAAAACTAACTACACCGTTATCATTTTCCTTTTTATATATCTTTTTTATTATTATATTATTAAAGTCTGTTATACAAATTTATGTGAGAAATTTAATATAAATAAACTAGATTGATACAAGATAAGCAGAAAAACAGAATTTTTACAAAAATAACTGTAATTAAAATAATTAAAATTAATTTCAACAATATATATTTGGTAATTCCTGACTCATAGTCATCTAGAACAAGGTTATTTAAAATAAAAATAGTTTCTCTTACATTACACACACACACACACCAAATCAAATCAATTAACCGTAACCGTAAGATTAAATTATAATTTTTTTGTCTTGCTCTTATTTCGTACAAATCGTACTTAAAATATGACCTAAATTTTCATTCAATATATAGATTTACTTAAGTCAATTGTGCTATCTATTTTGTATTACATCAATAGTTTTCAATGACAATTAACCGGCATCTTATTCACCAATGCCAAATGTATCAATTTATCAGTAAATCTACAGACTTACGCTATTGTTTCAGAGTAAAAGCGTCAGAATTACTACGTTTAACCAAAGAATTTGTAAAGTATTTTAAGTAAATATATCTTGAATTAATATCTATATAGTATAGAAAGATAAATTTGGGAATTATCCGCAATTTTATATTGAAGTAAAATTGTTGATTTTTGTATCATACATTTGGCAACATTATTATTTGTCAACTGTCAAAATCCTTAACTGTCAACTGTAACTGTCATTTTATCAGTAAAAAATAATTGTTGAGAGGCTTTAATTTTTTTTGATTTTCCTCTTTTAATAAAAAAATGTACCAAAGAATTGTTTAAATAATTAAATTGATAAGAATTGTAAAATCCGGTATGTATGAATTTTTTTTATCAACATTTTGTTATCAAGACAGGAAATGTGATTTAACTCGGAATAAATTCCATATCGTTTTTGTAGTGTTTTAGTACGAAAAAAATGCTTATTAAATATACATTTTCGATTATATTTATATTATTTTTAATAAATAATGTAGATTTATATCCAAATAATAAAAATCTCCATACAATATGTCCGAAATTATATGAGAAAACATTTCAAGGTTTTGTACCACAAGGTAATCTATCAGCAGGTGAGTGTGTTATCTGTTTTTGTTTATTTTTCGGTAATAATGATTGTTGAAATTTAGGTGTTTTCAAAGATGTGGAAGGTACAACAACATTAAAAGATTGTGTGATTAAATGTTGTTTAAATGATAAATGTAATGTAGCATTTATGACTGATGAGAAATGTTTCCATATAACATGTAATAATAATGAATTATGTTTACCAACATTAAATTTAAATCCTGATACAAGTGATCATATCGTTATGGTATTAGTTAAACCGGTTGATGATGATGATAATTGGCAAGAAATTATATCACCACAAGGTAGCATATAATAAAATATTTTCAATTTCGTTATTATTTAAAACATATTTTGTAGATATTTCAAATGAACATCTAGATCGTGAAATATATAATCAACTTAATGATAATCGTAAATATGATTTATATAAAGATTTAATTATGGATGAATCAACATATAATTATGATATGGCTTGTAATGTTGGTATTGATAATATGTGTATGCAGAATGAGATATGTGTACCGAATAATGAGAAATCACGAGCTGGTTTGTATTATTTCTTTATGAATACAGACTTGTAGCACTCTATTTCTTTGATGAGACAAATCCGGATAAGGCACACTTCTAGAGGATCTCAAAAACAATAATTTGTTAAAATGCTCCTAGACGATTTGGCAAAATGCAAGAAATCTGTCGATTTGTCTAATTACTTTGTCAGATGGTGGAAGACATCTATAGGAACATAATTGAAATCGATAGATTTCTACCACTTTGCCAGATCGTCTAATATCACACGTAGATTTAGACCCTCCTTCTATTAATATCACAAGATATCTTTTTTGCAAAGTTAACTATCTCTTGGAGACTTCTGCCTAGGTAGGTAATCGTCTAAGAGCCATCAACGGTTTCATTTAAGTCATTTTATAACGCACGGCTTTAGACGGAGGACTTATATAATTATTGAATCGTGTATAGATAAGGTTTTAGCACCTGAACCTCGAAGGTACCTTACAGGTAAGGTAAATAGGTAACCGTAATAGTAAGACGTCTGGAATTTTTACCGAAGCAAGTATACCATGTGTAGATAATACTTGCAAAAATCCAGTTTTCAATTCCACTGCTAACACCCTAAAAAAAGTTATTAAAATATACGCTTTTCATTCAAAACGTAGTCACTAGTCGGGGGGTGCGGAGTGAGAGGCAGAAAATAGGAACAGTCGAAGGTTCGGCAACGCTGCATTCTTCCCAGCATATGTAGAGTAGAGAAAGCAAGCTGTACTTGTCTCTTTCTATATATGAGAGAGAGAAGTTAGTTTTTCCCAGTGTTGCCGAATCTTCGATTGTTTCTACTATACCTACCTCTCACTCCGTACCCCTCGATTGAAACCAATGTTTTGAATGAAAAACGTACATTTTAATAATTTTTTTAAGGGTGTTAGCATTGGAATTGAAATCTAGATTTTTACAAGTATTATCTAGACATGGTACACTTGCTTCAATAAAAATTCCAGACGTGTTACTATTACAGTTACCTATTTACCTTACCTGTCAGGTGAGAGGTATGTACCTTCGCGGTTCAGGTGCTAGACCCTTATCTACACACGATTCAATAATTATATCGGTAGAATCTTCGAAATAGGTACATAGGGGAAAAACAAGCATTAACCAGTCTTACGTCTTTCACATAAGTTGAAGTGAGATCGAGAGAAGCATCTTCTGACCACGTGTTGTGTTTTTATCTCACTTCAATTTATTTGCAAGCCATAAGATTGGTTAATGCTTGTTTTTCCCCTATGTACCTATTTCGATGATTTTTACGGTATAAGTCCTCCGTCTAAAACCCTGCGTTATAAAATGACTTAAATGAAACCGTTGCTGGTTCTCCTACTATAAGTCTAATGTGAGTTCGGAGGTATCATTGTCCAATCTAAACAATTTGCATCTCTCATTGTCTGCTTTGCACTGTTTTTTGAAATGGTATCTCACTTGACAGTGCCCGGATAACAGTGTTAAATCACCATTAAAGAAAAAAACATAGCCCTGTAGAGAGTTTTCTTAAATTTACACCAAATTTCCTCAGTACAACTCGCCACCAGATTGTAGGAAACACGAAACAGGGTTCCAGCAAAGGTTTAGAATCATTTTTGCTATAAACAACTGAGATGTCGTGTTTACAAGTTTTATTAAGATTTTATTATCTGTAGAAAGTTTCTTAATTTATTGTTGTATTGATTATATGTTTTTTTTTTTTTTTGAATAGGTACATGTACATGTAAAACTGGTTATTATCGTAATACACATACAGGTGATTGTGTATTGGATATAAAAGATGTTGATAATGAATTATTAAGTGATCGTATTATTGATATAAAATCAGCAACACAAACAGCAACAACAACAACAACAAATAATCAATCAATACCAGTGACACGTAAACATATAACAATAAATGTTGATAATGCAATAGTAAAATTACCTAAAAATGATGTAATATTAATTGCAAATGTTATACCAAATGATAATGATATTATTGAAAAATATCAATATGAATGGCAATCATTACAACAACCAGATGATAGTACAACTGTAAAACATCAAAATGGTGGACGTTTAGAATTAACAAAATTATCAGAAGGTTTATATACATTTAAAGTAATTGTATCAAATTCATATAGTTATGGTGAAACATATGTTAATGTAACTGTATTACCACCATCACGTATTAATCAATTACCAATTGTTATTATAATACCAGCAAATCAAACAATTAAATTACCAAATACAGCAGCTGTATTAGATGCATCAACATCAAAAGATGATGATGGTATTATATCATGGCATTGGGAACTTGTACAAGGACCATTAGGTTATCAACCTGAATTAAAAGATAGTTCAACATTACAATTAAATGATTTAACAAAACCAGGCAATTATACATTTAAATTAACTGTAACTGATACAGATAAAGCTACAAGTAGTGGTACAGCTAATGTTACTGTATTGAAATTTATCGATTATCCACCGGATGCAAATGCAGGTATTGTATGACTTCTAACAGTCACACTACAAACGGTCAGTGTCGGATTAATCATTAGGCAAAGTAGGCTTCATGCTTTCAAGTCAAACTTTTATATTTTCTCAAAAGATGGCAGTACGATAGCTATGTCCATTTTCGATGTACAAAATAACTGATGGCACATTCTCGTGTTACTTTTTTATGACTAATCAGATGATGGAATCAGATTCTCGCGATGTTCAATTCAAATACAGCTGTATCATAGACATATAGTAGCTCACTAGCGCCCTCTGAATCCATAACCAGATAAAGGTCACGTGACATCGGAACGTTTGATAATGCAACTGGAAAGGGCCTGGCTGTATCATTTTTACTTGTAGGATTTGCTTTTCTGTAGTGACTTGCTGTTGTTGAAAATAACTATAGCAAACCATATATTTTCGGAATCAGAACAAAATAGGAAATCTAATCAACTATAAATTAACTATAGTTCCAATTAAAAAAAATACAAGTTTGTTTTGTATCTGAAAAAGGGTGAAACTTACACTAGAATAAATAAAACAGATAAAATCTGCATTAAAAACTGTATCAGAAGCAATGAGCCCCACAAAGTTTAATCCGGCACTGTGAACGTTGTCGTTATCACCAAAGAGTCGAGAGTTGGTGCGCTCACCGACCAGCCTTTTTCTTCGTTAAAGCTCAATTAACGCTAAACATATGAAGCTCTAAGGCTGACCGCGTAGCGTATTACTTGAAATTTGATTTCGTTCTTTTTTCTGTTTAGGAGAAGATAAGATTATTTATTTACCACATAATAAAATAACATTAAATGGTAATTTGAGTACAGATGATCATGCTATAGTTACATGGGAATGGACAAAATCACCAGATGATGCACAAAAAGCTGTTGATATGCAAGATACACGTACACCATATTTACAATTATCAAATTTAGAAGAAGGAATGTATACATTTACATTAAAAGTAACAGATAGTGCAAATCAAACAAGTACAGCACAAGTACATGTATTTGTTAAACCACCAACAAATCGTCCACCAATTGCAAATGCTGGTTTAAATCAAACAATTAGTTTACCACAAACATGGATTATATTAGATGGTACAAATAGTACAGATGATAATAAAATTATTGATTATAAATGGGAACAATTAGAAGGACCATCTACTGTATTATTTAATCATATTAATTCAAGTAAAACTAATGTTACTGGTTTAACAAAAGGAAATTATATATTTAAAATTAGTGTTACTGATGATAATAATAATGTTGCTAGTGATAACGTTTATGTTGTTGTCAATCAAAGTAAATATTTAATTAAAATCAATAGTTCACCCTTAGGCTCTACTATTACACATTTAATTGCACTATTTATCCATACCCATATAAATCTATTGGACCCTTTCAGCTATGCAAGCCGGTAATCGACACCTTACTCTATTCCGCCCTACCAACAACCTTCATAGTTGAACTACACCCACCTAGTAGTTTGTTTGTTAATTACAGCTATTTCATGTAGTTGTAGCTCTAGAGTTCAGCATAAGGGTCAACTATTGTGTTTAGATTGAATACAGTTGTTTTGTAATTGAAATTTTTTAGATGTTAATCAGAAACCGATAGCAAATGCTGGTGATGATTTTCAAATTGAATTACCAATAAATGCAATAATATTAAATGGTAGTAAATCGAAAGATGATTGGTCTATAGTTAAATGGAAATGGTTACGTAATGATCAATCATTAGCTATTGGTAATATTGTTGAAAAAACTGATGAAAATCCAATATTAATACTAACCGATATAACTGTTGGTAAATATATATTTAATTTAACTGTATATGATGAACAAGGTCTTAGTGATACAGATACAATTACATTTATTGTTAAAAATGATCCAAAATTATTTTATTTAATTGAAATTACAATTGATGTTGATGCAAAACGTTTAACTGAAATTGAATATAAAACATTAATTGTTAAATTAACATTTTTAATGGATCATGGAGCCAAATTACAAGTAATTCGATTTATCAATATATATACAGGATGTTTCAGCTAACGCTGCAGTTCCGTACAATATATAAACATTTGTTAGGGTGATACTAGTGAACATAGATTTTCGCATGTAGGTACGTTTAGATATGTCTAATTATTGTGTCAGATAGAAACAGATATCTGTAGGAACATAACTGCCAGCTGAAATCGACAGATTTCTGCCACTTTGCCAGATCGTCTATTATCATCGTTAAGTTTTTAATATAATCGATTTCTAATTGTCGTTGACATACCATTCACCATTGAGCAATGGGACTATATTTTGTTTACGATATTGGTTGCTTCCTGGAGTTCATTTTCTGCATCTGTTAAGTCTTCTTCTTGGTTAGAATTGCTTCATTATTGTGGAAATTATCGTAGCTTAGACAGGCTTTAAAGAAGGTTGCTTAAACTGAACAAATCCGCAACGTTAGCACCATACAGTTTCAGTGGTACTTCTTTATCAATCAGACTGCTATTTTTGATTTTTCTACCCATACCGGGCAGTCAGTTGTTATCATTCTTACACATCTTACTCATAGTTCCTGTGCTGTCCTTTATTTTTTTTTTTCGTTGATTTACAAATAACGTAATTGCAGCGTTAAATGAAACATTCTGTATAATTGAAATTTCATAATTGAAAATTGTAGGTAAGAAATGTAAAACCTGAAATAGGTACAGGTAAAGCAATGATAACATTTTATGTTGAAACATCAAATGGTCAATCAATAAATGCAAATGATGTTGTACAACATTTACGTGAAAAATTACGTATTGATGCTAGTTTATTAGGTTTTTCTATAACAAAATTACAAACAACAATATGTCAAAATAATTGTAGTGGTCATGGTATATGTAATGAACAAACACGTAAATGTGAATGTGAAGCATTTTGGATGCCTGATTATTTTAATTTATATTTTAATTATGATCAAGATTCAAATTGTAGTTGGAGTATATTATATGTTGTATTAAGTGTTGTTTGTTTAATATCATTATTTTTTGGTGCTATGTGGGGTTTAATTTATTTATGTTGTACATGGTGTAATAAAAGGAGAATAACAACGAAACCAACAACGTATAAATTGATTGAAGACACTGATGATTTACCACCTTGTAAGTAGATTTTTCTTATAGTTGTTACATACATACAATACGTTCCATCTACGGAGCTTTATTGCAAAAATCTTAACAAAATTCATCTCTTTACGTGGAACAGTGCATGTATGTACAGGGTGAATCAGTCGAAGCTACAGTTTCCATAGTGTATAATCTACACATTTCGAAGTTTCAGCTGTGGTGGTTCTTTGCTCATTTTTATATAGGTTCTGAGAGATATTGACCATTTTTTTGATTTTACCGATAAGGCCCATTTTGTTATCAAGTCATTTATAGACAGATTACTCTCTATTCTTGTGTTTTTGTGTCGTTTATCTAAAAAATATGGTAACTGTAGCTTCACATGACTAACGCTGTATATTAAATGAGTTTCTGTATATAAAATAGAAGTCACTTTCTAGATTCACGTAAAGCAAATTTATCGGACAGTGATACAGATTCAGATGTTGTATTTGAATCACGTTCAAAAGGTCGATTTTCTGATACAAGAAGCAATCATAAAAATGGCCGAAATGGTTTCAGTAAGAATGGTCGTAAAATTAAAACGTAGGTAATAATTATCTAAAACGAGAGAAAAAATTGGGGTGAAATGTCCAAAAAAACCAAAACACACAAAGTATTGTTTTTCCTGTGCCTAAATGTGTTAGTCAAAGGCAAAAATTGATGTAAAAGTTTTTTTTTTTCGGTAAAATCCTAAAAATTTAAGCTATAAAACTGATGTTTTGATGTTACCATTGTTGGTGGTGGTGGGATTAAAACTATATTTGTTTTTAATTAATTAACAAAATGTGCTTTTATTTTTGTTGTTTTTTTTTTCTTTTTCTTCTAGAAAGTTATTTTGAAAAATTATATTGAAGCTAGTCCGGCACATGTTGCAATTCAGTATTTTTTGTGATGTAATTTTTAACAAATTTATTTATAACAGATTTTTGTGGAATTAAATAAAATTGATAAAAAATATTTCATTGTTATTATTTTGATCGATTTGCCTATTTTAATCCCAAATTGTGAAAGCTTAAAGCACCAGTTACTATGAACAAAGAACACCAAAAAAGAGAAGCACTAGGATGAAGAATGCCAAGAGAATACAGTATTAGAAACAGGATGTACGCAGAGGAAAAACGTACGAAGAAGAGCATACAGTCTAGCGAATAAAACTCTAAGAATACAAAGAGTTCAAGAAAAAATGGCATCAGAACGAGGTAGTATTGAAGGGAAATAGCACTAAGAAAAAAGTTTTAAGAGCCAAAAGTACAATTGTAAGAGGTGAAAGGACAAAAAAAAGGGTTTATGAAACTTACAAGATACTAATGATAAAAGAAGAAATTTGTAGTAGTGCTAGGTTTAAAAAAAACCCACTGAAACAACGTTTTTGTACGAAGTAAAGAGCGGTAAGCGTTGCAGCGGCAAGTGTACTTGTGAACATGGAATACGTCCAAGGATTAAGTGTAACGTGCAACGAATGGCCCTTTTTCAGATTTCCTACGCTGTGCTCTCTTCTAAATGGCTATAGCTACAGGAAATCTCGGATAATCTTCACGAATACAAGTGTTCCGTCTTGTCCGGTGATATTTTGTGAACATATCCAGCGTATCCTGTTTTCTACCTTTCCTTTGGCATTATAAAGCGAAGTTGTTTGCTAATATTTAAGAGGAAAAGCACTTGAAACAAGAACCATCAGAAGGGTTAGGAAAGAGTACTAAGAGCAAGAAGGCAAGTACACAAATGGGACACAAAATGGGAGCGTTAAACGTACCAAGTGCAAAAGATTAACAAAAAAAATACTAAAACGAACATAAAGCTTTAAAGAGAAGGACGCGAAAATCACCGTTAAAAGCCTGGAACATTTAAACACAGTAAGGGGATTTCTACGGACAAAAGTTTTGAAAGGAAGAGCATAAGGACGATGAAAGAAAATTCTGCGAATCGAAATATTAGGGCCTTCAAAACCACAATAACATCATTTATTCAAACTTTTTCGTTAGTCGTTAGTCTTGTTGACATATAGTAGACGACCTTTGCCACCACTTATTCCGAATTTATTGGGGTTTTGCTACATTTACGAAACTTCACCTGCTAAACTGGTTTCAACCACAAACAAAAAGGATGAAGGCCTTTAATGAAATCGTAACTCTGACGTTATTCAAAAAAATTCCATCAGTTACTCTGAAGACTTGTTCCAAGATGGACATAATTACTTTAAAGAAATTGAAATACGATCTAATTGCAAATTATGAACTTAACGTTACATCAATTCTCCTAATAATAATTTCAAGTTTTTTGTCTTATTTTACCGTGAAATACTTTTGGAATCGTCGATTTTTATATTATTGGTCTTGGAAGATGCATGGACCATCACCAGCTTGGCCTATAATTGGTAATGCTCTCTATTTCGCCGGTGGAACAGAACGTAAGTCGTCTCAATTTACAATTTTCCTCTTCATCAACTAATTAATCACAAAAAAAAAACAATAACGTTTAAGATATTTTGGACAATATCATCCTATTAGCGAAACGATTCAAATCACCGTTACGCATCTGGCTGGGTCATCGTTTATTTTTCGGTATTACACAACCACGAGATCTTGAAATTATCTTAAATCGTACATTACATAAAGAACAACTTTACGATTTGACGATACCAGTAGTAGGTACCGGTATTTTTACTGCACCCGTAGATAAATGGAAAAATCACAGAAAAGTAATTCTATCAACGTTCAGTCAGAAAATTTTGAATAGTTTCGTTGAAATCTTCGCTGAACAATCGAATATTTTAGTAAAGAAATTACAAGAAATCGATGGAAAACAGTATTTTGATGTGTTTCCTTTAGTTAGCCGATGTGCTTTGGATATAATTTGTGGTAATTACACAAACAAAACAATTTTGAATCAAATTACAGTATTTGAGTGATTTTAGAAACGGCAATGGGGAAGAAAGTCCATGCTCAAACACAGGAATCAGATTACGTTAAATGGATTGGAAGGTAATCACGGCTAAACTACTCAAATTAGAATTACCCAAAACAAAAATATTGTATTTTAGGGCTATGGAAATTGTGTATATGCGCATGTTTGGGCTATGGTTTCATTCGGATTTCATCTGGAATCTGTCGCCTCTTTCAAAGGAATTAGACGGTATCCGGCAAAAACTCCACAGTTTCGTACTAAAAGTAAGTATAACGCTTCAAAGATTTCCTACCATCCTCTATGAATATTAATTGTTTAGATTGTTGAAGATAAGAAATCGGAATACCACAAAAATAAATCTTCTGCTATATCTGAATTCAATGAAACTCCTACTGCAAGAAAAGTCTTTTTGGATTATTTGATTGAATTATCGGAAACCGGTGCCAATTGGACAGATGAAGAAATCTTAGAAGAAGCAGTAACTTTGATAATAGCAGGCAGTGATTCAACATCAACAATTGATAGTTTTATTCTAATAATGCTCGGAATGCACCAAGATATTCAAGAGAAAGTCTATCAAGAATTAGAAACGATTTACAATGATGATTTTGAGAGAAATGTTGCATTTACTGATTTACCAAAAATGGTTTATTTAGAGCGTGTCATTAAAGAAACTTTACGTTTATTCCCAGTAGGTCCAGTGATTGTTCGTGCCCTCTATGAAGATATCAAATTAGATTCGTGTATTTTACCAAAAAATACATCTTGTGTTTTGGGCATAATCCATACACATCGTGATCCAGAATTATGGCCTGATCCATACAAATTCGATCCAGATCGTTTCCTACCGGAAGAAATAGCAAAACGTCATCCATATTCCTACATCCCCTTTAGTGCTGGTCCTAGAAACTGCATTGGTATTCGAATTATTATTGATCAAAAATTTTGCATAACTCTTTTTGGAATTTGTTTTTAGGTCCTAAATACGCAATGATGGCAATGAAGACAGTCATAGCAACTATTATACGACGTTATAAAATTACATCAACCATCTATAAAAACGTGGAAGATATCAAGGTGAAGGCTGATTTGATGCTTAAAGCTGTTGATGGTTACATGATAACATTGGAGGAGCGACAACATATTGCCAACTAGAATCATTTATTTTTGTAATAACAATTATCCTTGACTCACTACAATAAAATGTCATCCAATGTCCAATGAACGAGTTTTATTGTGCGTGTGATGGCATCTTTCAAGTGAAAGTTGACGTCAAACGTAATTTCTTAATTTTTTGGCCAAAGTGCAAGGCTGTTTTTCTGTCACACTTGCACGTATTAAGTAGTGCGTTTTGCTTTTTGGCAACCAAACGCTACCGTTTTGAGCGAGTAATTGGTAATCAAGCAAAAGATTACAAATTGATCAGGAAAGTTGATTAATCAACATCAGTGTTTCTTCACGCGGGCCTTAGTCAAGTTGCTTTACTCCATTTTACAACACCTGATGCAAGTGTTATTTGTTTTTGAAGCATCATGTCGAATGAGTAGATGTTGCTTGTCCAGGGGCGGCGTTGCAGTTGGTAGCGCCCTGATGCAAATTTCTGAATGGCGCCCCATATAGAATTAATCTTTTTTTAAGTATTTGATACATCTTCCTGTAAGATGCGGCCTCTGATGCGATGCTTATTTTGCTTACCATTAAACGTCGCTCCTGTAACGGTCAGTTACAAATGATTCAAATTAAAATTTTTGCAGGTCAAAATCTGAAGTTGTGCTACTAGTTTTTTTTTTGCAAAAGATAAATTATTGACAATATTGTTTCTGATTGAGCTCATTTATCATCTTATAGATGATTAGAAGTATAGCAATGACCTCTGATCATCATCATCATAACAGGTTCTTGTTGGTGATTTATGATTTCTTGAAACAACAACAACAAATAATGTAATTTATTCTATGAACTATTCAGCAAATTAATAAAATATATTGTTTTTATTTATATTTTAATTAACTACATTTACATATTTGTCAACAATTCAATGATTATTATAAAATCGTATTTTTTTTTTCAAATTCAAAAATATAAAGATTCAAATCAAAATCAAAATATGTTAACAAAAATGCTTATCTCTTATAACTTAATAATACATCAGGTAATTCTTAAGGAAGGCAAATATTAAATAAAAATCTTAACATAATCAATAATCGTATCTGTAATAATCATAATAATGATGCAAAAATAATAAAGAACAAAATCTATAAATAAAAGGCACTATCTTAATAAAGTCTCTTTGAGACGCTTGTTTTTAACAATTCCAGTCCAAATACTGATAACTGGGATTGTTACAAACCAATTAAAACAACAAAAACTTTGTACATTGTTGATAACAATGGAATTTTGTTTTTTTGCCAGAACTGAAAATTCGTTCACAAATTTGGCAGGTAGATTTTGGCATTACTCTAATCAATTCCCTATAGTGATGCCCAGAAACAAAACTAAGCATGGTATGGTATACTGCAAAACGTAAAAATACTCCTGCAAATGCAGTAAGACGGATAAAAATTGCAATACAACAAAAAGTAGAGAAACTTGTTTTGGGAATGAACTAATCACTGATCAATTTATTTTGTATTTGTAAAATTGGTGAAAGTTCACACAAGACTGGCAGCACCTAAGCATTCGTTATCAATCTGTCCTGATAAACTCGGCGAATTACCCTTAGAACTACCATAAACTTTCGTCGAATAACCTGAATCATTGTTCGTATCTCTATCAACCGTATCTTGTGGATTTTCCAACATTCTTGTCGTACTTTCAAACATTTTATTCGAATCTAACATACGCGGATTACTACCGTCTAACATCCGTAATTTAGCAAAACGTGTATTTAAATCACCAAGTTTTGTATTATCATAATATTTAGTCAATTCACTTTCGTAATATTGTTGTGGTAAATGGTGATGGTATTGTTGTTGTTCCATACGACTAGTACCAGGTCTGGATGATGTTGGATCTTGTATTTTAACAATTGGTTCAATATAACAACGATTACTTGTATCAACAAGTGCTGTATTGATTGTTGGACTATAAACACCACTCCGACTCCGCGGCGGTGCATCAGTTGTTATATTTTCATAATTTGGTAATGTGGATAGTGCCAAATTCGAATCACCCATAGGTCCACGACATTGTGTCATACGTAATGGTCCATCTTCATCATCACTACTCTCACTATTATTACCGTTATTATTGCTAGATTGTTGTGGTTGTTGTTGTTGTTGGATCCTTGCCACTATTTCTTTAACAGAAAGTCTGGACTCTTGTTCCTCATCATTACCCTCTAATTCATCCATACTCCTACAAATTTTAAATTTGTGTCAATACAGTGATTTCTTTGACAAAAATTTTTTTACCTTGTAGCTTGTAATGGTGTTGAATCCATTTTATCCAACATTTCCAAACTCCTTGATCTTGGTAATTGTGGTTCTGGTTCACGATTAACTAAAACACGTTCAGAACGTCGTCCGATAACACCACGATTCAATTTCTGTTCTAAACCAGCAACACGTTGTCCTAATTTAAGTTGGGCTTTTTGTAATTCACGTTTATCACGTTCTAAACGTGCTTCCAAATGACGGAATAATGGTGCACAATAACAAGTGTAACCAACACCAACTGGTCCTTTACATATATTACCAGCTAAATCTAAATAATATTGTTCACCACGTTTTAATGGTTCTTGTGGTAATGAATCTAGACGTGGTGATGGAAACGCTTCAGGATCTGGATAATAATGACAACCGTATGGGGACCAATTGTGGGGTTTTTCCGGACGATTACCACTATCTGAAATTATAAAAAATCAAACTCAAATTCAAAATAAATGAAACAAAATCTTACCACTGTTTTGTTTGGGATCAAACCGTACTTTACTTTTGGATCGTTTCTTGGATTTGCCTTTCTTTTCCTTTTTCGTTAGACATTCATCCAATATTGCAAGTATTTCACTTAAATCCTTTCTCAATGCAATATCACGTGCTGTTTCATTCTGTTTATTCCTAATAGTTTTATCACAACCGGCTTCTAATAAAATTCTTGTTAATTTCCTTCGGCCCATTGCTGCAGCTATATGTAATGCTGTATCACCATTCTTATTTTGTTCAGAAACACGACATTGTGCCGATATTAAAATTCTTGTAACACCAGCATGTCCATATCTAGCTGCTGTATGTAAAGCTGTATCACCATAATTATTTTGTATATCTGGATCACATCCAGCTAATAATAATTCACGACAAGATTGATTATGACCATTTTGACAACATAGATGTAATGCTGTAAAACCACCAGCATTGGCACGTGATAAGGTAGCTCCAGCGGCTGCTAAAAGACGAACAGATCGGGAATAACCTTTCCAGGCTGCTTCGTGTAGAGCGCTGTTGCCATGCTGAAACCATAAAACATAGCATTAAAGAATTTCGCAAATTAAGATACTGATTTGTCGAAATAACTTGTCACTTGGGAAATAATCTAAAATGATGCCAATTAACTATTTTGGACAACATTTGGGCAGTTTTTAGTGTGTGTGTGCTTATAAAGGTACGAACGAAAAGTTGGCAAAAGATGAAGCAACTACGCTCTTCTAGTTCGGAGGCCAAAATGAGGACAATCAGGGAGGCTCCGATGAAAACAACAAGGTACATTGCATTCTATAGGATAAAAAAGCATGTTTGCATTTTTTTGAAAACCACATAACAGGATGCACAGAGCGTAGAACATGCTTCAAAACAGATGCGAATCTAATTGGAAAGTAGTAAAGATGACCACGGAAGCTTTCAAGGAATAAAAAAGCATTCTCCTTCTACTAAGACTGTGCAATTTTGATAACTCATAGAAGCCTGTTGTGGCAAAGGAATAGTTAACAAAAAAAAAAAAAAACAAAAGGAATTCAAATAAATCCTAAACACTCTCACAAATTTGAATATCTGTGAGAACAAAGCTGTAATCTGCTCGTTTTAAATTGTTGTCCTAATTTCTCTTTAGAAAATGCTTATAAAAGACAATAACTCACCTCCTTATCTATGCAATGTACATCTAGTCTGAGAAATATACGATTTTGATTTCAATTATTTCAAATAAAACGGGATAACAACTCATATGAATTGAATAAGCCAATCAAGTGAAGCGGTAATAACTATTTTCACATTTATTGCTTTGCTTCATTGGGTTCTTAGGATGCTTGTTTTGCATTCGTGTCATTAAAGATCGTACATATTTCCCAAACCACACGTATTCATGAGCATTATGGTATAAAATGTGGAACAATGTTGGCCTACAAGGCAATTAAACTCGATAGGAGGCAGATGAAGAAGATGCAAGCGTAGGTTTTGAATATTAAAAGTGTCACTCTTTAGTTTTACGACCTTTAACTGAATCTAATCAAATAAATCATTTTTTTTCTAATTTACAAGTTGGTTTTTTTTTGCTTGTCTATGGCGACAGCTTTAGGCCAATAATCATAATTAACCAAAATATTGATATCAAATTACATTAGAGAAAGATTAAATCTTTTAAACTTACAAGTCATTAAAATGCTTATCTGTACGTGTATGTTGTCTAAATCAATTAAAAATTATTAGTTTTAAAGAGAGATATTGTGATTTTTGGGTGTGTGTGTGTGTGCGTCTTCACAATTTAAAGATGCTCCAATGACTTTCTAATTATGATTAGAATTGACAGTGAATTAAAGGCAAAAATGAAGTGATGATCGTGTAATTTATTGATAATAAAAGCTGGACTTCTTCTCCAGAAGTCCGTAATTTATGTTTGATGTTTTATTATGTTGTACAGTTGAAAGAAAATATACGACTTATACAACATTTTTATTACTTCTAATAAAATATTTATAAAGAAATCTTTCTAATGTTATTAAAATGTTTATTTTCATCATTTTTTTTTTTTTGTATCCTTACCACACTATCTTGCTTATCAACATCAGCACCTCTTGCTAGTAATAAACGTAATACTTCTTCGTGTCCATCGGCGGCTGCACGTTGTAAAGCTGTACAACCACCACCATCCGGACTGTCGACTTCTTTCGGTGCTGCAACATTTAATAATAAACGTACAACACCACCATGTCCACCACTGGCAGCTAAATGTAATGCTGAACGGCCGGCTTCGTCCCGTGAAAAACGTACACAACGTAATGTACCTAAATAACGGGCACATGCTTGTACATCGCCAGCACTGGCGGCCGATCGGAGGGCCGCTGCACTGCCCCCACTGCCGGCACTGCTCCCGCTCATCCAGAGCCATCCGACATACTACCTAAACAAAATAAAAAAACACATCAATAAGCATGCTACAATAATAACAATAGTTGCAGTAGTATATATCTAGATGATAATCGATTATTTTGTTGTTTGTAATGCGGAAAATCGACAATTAGACAGCTTGACGGTGGAGAATTTGTAATTTATATTTGAATAACAATGAATCATAATAATAAATTAATATAAACGTATAGGCGGAAGTTGATTGTTGGCAAACATACAGGTGAACGAACATATTGATATTGAACAATATTTTTATAATTATTAGAAAATATCGATGCTTACAAACACAAAGAGAAAGTTGAAACGTCTCAAAAACAACGAGATTGATGTTGAAGATATCAAATGTGGATTCTACAATAATTTTTTTTCCATCTTGAATCTACTATACATATGGAATATAAATTATTGTTAATGTTGCTATTATTGTGTGGGTTGTTTGACATGTTGTAGTAGATTTTCAATTGAAATAATCAAATATTTATGTTGAAAAAGAAGAAACGTTGATCGTTTTCTCTTCCGTTTCGACAATACGACAGTTTTGTGACAAGTTTCTAGAGTTTTATTATTAAATAATAAAAATGTTGTTTTTTTTTCTTTATAAATAAATAACTGTATTATATACTAACATAAATATAGAAAACATATGTAATAAATAAGCATAAAAATGTCAAGCATCATTTACATAAATATTGATTTTATAAAGTCTTTTTTCCGTTTGTTTGTTTGTTTGTTTGAAAAATCAACAAGCATGACGATACAACTGATTTAACACCAGAAAATTAGTCCACTCTTACATATTTTACGATATCACAGTTAATTAGAAAGAGACCTCGAATAACACGGTATACATGTTATAAGAGACCGTGTCATACGCACCATATTATTGATTATGTACAAAATACTTGGTGGTAACTTTTTTGTCATTTACAATTGCTACATTAAGGCTAGGCCTTCATTTGCGATTTCTAGTCGTGCGCTGCTCATGAAACTCAAACGTTTCAAATACAGGGGCATAGACAAGCGACTAAACAAGCACAACGATTAAAAATTTTGCATTAATTAGTGACCATAATGCAAAAAAAGAAAAATTATGGCTTGAAGTTTGCTACCACAAACTGTGCTTGTCTTTGGTGCAAAAGTGTAAAGTGCGAAGCTACGTATAAAAAACGCAGTGTAGATGTTCTGCAATAACGATTTTTTGGTAGCGGCGACTAGAATCGCAAGTGAAGGCCTACCCTAAAGTAAAGTCGAATGAAACCTATAATTAATACGCCAAACCTATTTTCAATTAGTTTAAATGTCACCTTTAATTACAATAAAATAGATAAATGGCATTTCGTTTTCTGTATGGTGAATTTATCAAAAAAACAATGTACCGGTTATTCTAGTTTCTATAGTTATAATTGTTCTTAAATATAGTCGGTCTATGTTGATTCAGTCGGCTGAACTTCTAATTCTATAGAAACAACAACTATTGGAATACAAGATAGCTCTGTCTCTCTATTTTACAATCACTGTCTGTTTTTGAACGTAACTCAAACTATCGCTATCCTTTGTCTTATAAAGTCAAGTTGACTAACGCGAAATAGATCGATTATAATCTACTTACAATAAATAAATCTGTCTAATGTTGATTGATTTTATTGATCTTTTTATAGAGAAATGGTCAATTTCGTACTGTTATTGTTTATTCTTGTAAATCTCAACAATTAACAAATATTTGAAAGAATTTTTGTAAATTTAAACGTATTTGAAAGACTAATAAAACGCAAATATTTCAACAATAATGTCGCAATATAACAACAACAAGAGCATTTTAAACATTTAGTTAATTTAAAATACACACAAAAACACATACACACATACACACACACACACACAAGTTCTGGATTATAATTGCCAAAAAATCGTTAAAATAATGTAAATAATAGAAATAACAACAAAAAAGAAAATCTGGGAAAGATAATAGAGTTGGCTCTGAAAATTTTACAATTATTATTATTATTATTATTATTATTAGATTCAGTTTTGTTGCTATTGTTAAAAATGTTTATTTTTAGTTTATACTGGGTGGTTCTGTCTTTAAGGTCACGCACGGTTTGTCTTTGATTCTCATCAGGCAGAGAAAAAAGCAACAATTTTATTAATTTTCTAATTTTCTAATAATATTAGATGTTTAAACAATTATGTAATGCACGACAGATGATTTGTTACGATTTTAATCCAATTCCGAAACGTGACGAAATATGTCCTTTTCTGCATTATTTTTTTTCTATGCGTGTTCCACCTAATTTGATCACATCTGTAACATCAATTTAAGTGGAACATGCTGTATTTCCTATTATTTGTCTTATTTAATTATTTATTTATTTATGAGAAATAAGTGTAGTACGAGTACAAAAAAAACAACTCCTAATATATAGTTAATATGACAAGTTTTTTCCAACTAATTCTCTTACCTTTTACAGAATTGTTTAACTTGTCTGTAGATTCAACAATTGTAAATTACAACAATTTCTAAGATATGTGAGTAGTGAGAATAGTAACAAAACAACAAATATTGTGACTGTTCTATAATATAGTGATGATCTTTAGAAATAACATAAGTAACAATGATAATTTATTAAAAAGACACTCCTAGGATTTAACAATTCAATGGATCCAATCATTGTTATGATTGGATATTTTTAAGCGTTTTAATATTGTTATTAGCGAATTTAACCTTTTTAGGGCCCCCTTTTAAATAAATAAATAAATCAATATATAGAGACAATCAATAGTTTTATAACACGACCCTCCAAGTACACGGATTCGTATAATACGCACTCTTACGGCTTTCAGTAAGGCTACGGTTGTCTGTTGCGCAGGTTGTGCCCCGCACAAAGACGCCAATTTGTGGGTTATCTGTATTAATCGGTTAAATAATAGAGCCCTAACTAGAATTTTTACCAGCTCTGCGTCAAACAGTAGAAGTTGCACTTCTCATCTAAAATATTTGTCAAAAATGTGTGTTTGCTCTTCAAAATCGTGCCCATTAGGTGTTTCACTTGAAACAAATACTGTCCCACCCTAACTACAGCACTGATTTGAAACATAATTAAAGTAAATGTCGGACTAACTCATTTTTAATGTTGGCATTATTATTTAACCCGAGGATATGTCAAAATATGTTTTGCCCAAAGGTGCTCGGTACCTACGCTTGATAAACACATCACCCAGCTCCTCGTTTATGCATAATAGTTGTATCCAATTCATATTTTTTTTTTCCTGAAATACGCAAACTACTTACTATTTACAAGATGATTGTTTGTTGTTATTACTATACAATATGATTGTTTGTGGTTTTGTGGGGTGCCATTTTGTCTGCACGATCAACAAGCGTAACAATCTGATTGAGTTAACCAGAAAATTAGACCATAATTGTATATATTTAACAACGTAATCAGACAACTCTTATGAGATAGATATGAGGTTAGATATTGATTTATCATTAGTTTATACAGAATGTCCCATTTCACTTGATTTCTCTAGTATCTATAATGGTCAAGAAAAAGGTACAAAAAGAAGTTAATAGTTTGAAATTATCATTATATTCAAGCAAAAACAGCCATTTTAACATAAAGAAAAGGAGAAAGAAGAACATAATAACTCCGTTCCTACCATTGGGTCAAGCAAAAAGCTCTAGTAATGCAACTCACATGACACGAACATTAGCGAGAGTAGCAAGCGTTGTATAACTCAACGAGTTAAACAAGGAGTGCCAATAGACTACCACGTGATTTACGTGTATACATTAGGAACAAACGGTTATTAGAGGAAATAGTCGGGATAACACCTTTAAAGCCTTTCATCTCGAACACAAGCCGGTTAATGAACAAAAGAGAAACACACGTGAATACCTTCGCTTCATTATTCATAGCTGTATTGTTATATAAGTCTGTATAAAATGGAAGAGAAGCTTTTTGTAAAGATTAAAAGACGCAAAATAATGGTATGCAATAATTGAGATTGTTGTTAAAGTAAAAATACATCTAGACTTTAATTTCAACAACAACAACAACAACAACAACAACAACTCGAACAACGACTAGAATACAAAGTGTAAGGAAGCTTGATGAAAATAGCCTATAATTACAAGCAGAAGATTGAAAGTTAACATCTAGGTTGTTTTTTTTTTTTTGTTTTATAGAAAATGTGAAATTTTCTATAGATTGAAATCGTAGAGCTTCCGTCTATTTAAACAAAAAAAAAAGTTCACTTGAGAAAACTGAATAAGTCCATATTGTGTTGTTTTCCAAAAAAAAGACGAAAAATAACAACAACACCAACATAAAAACGAGGAGGTGTGAAAAGCGTGAGAAATTGTTTGTTGTTTGTTAATCTACCTATACATTATTTAATTAATACGAAAAGTTACCTATAGTGGTGTCATTGTTTAAAAAATTATAAAAACAGAAAGCGTACTCATTGGAATAACGTGGAAGAATTCCTGCTGACATAAACACACAAGCAATACAGTGTCCAAATGGCATGGCAATAACTGAAAGTTAAATATTGACGGTTGTCGTATTGTTTTTGCTTTTCTTTTTTTTTTTTGTTGATACGTGATTAATTTTGGTAATTTCAGTTGTGGAATTATAGGTGAATAACGTCAATTATAAGTATGACTTGTTTGTTTTTATTGTAATTAAATGTTAATTTAACCTGCTAGTTCACCTGAATAACAGAAACCTGACTTTTACACAGTTTATTACAGTTTTATACAAAATCTACATGATTTAATGATCTTGTTTTAAGCCGAACCTTAACATTCCTGTAAAATTGTCATTTAATTTGCACTTAATAAGATTAATGGGGGATTTAATCTATACATGGAACCCGTGACTTTATAAACCTTTAGGGCTTTCATCTAAACAATTTGCAGAAATAGCATAATAACCCTTAAAGACCTCTACTGTCTAGTTGTTGAATTTTTAAAAATAACCATTCTAGGGAGGCACTTAAACCAGAATCAACTTCAACCTCATTCCTCCACCCAACCGTTTAGCTACCAACAGAACACATATGTACTGAAAATGTTTTATTGTTGGCCTTTCTTCAATGTGATGACTTATTCCAACCATATTTTACAAGACGAAGGTGTTTAGAGTGTACGAACGCTGCCAAAAAACAAGAATCAAAACTATTTGGATAATGAGCAGGATTGCTTCGTGCAAAAATGCACTTTTCACTAGTTTGGAAGATCCGAGGATTTAACCCTCCTCCCAGGCAGTACGTAAATCTGCCAGTGAATAAGAGATAATTACAAGCAAGTTATTTTATATGGACTCTAATGGTACTAATAGATGCATTCCGCATTCCCTACCATGTTCCTGTTGGGTCTAACGGCATACCGGGCATACGTCCAATTTATTTACCAACAAAATAGAGTTAACGTCAACACTTGTTCCAAAAATTGTTCACCCTCTAATTCAATCCTACATATGGCGCCCAAAAATTCGCATATACCTTGGCCACCATGAGGCTATGATGCGCAACTGTATGTCCAATTCTTCTTGATTAGTCAACAGCGCACTGTGGAACCCACGATGGGAAAACAACGTTCGTTGTGTATCGATAAAATAGAGTTGACGCCAACGTTTCTTACAAAATAGAGGGAGAGCCACTTGAAGGTTTTGTGGCAAAACATCAAAACAAGCGTCTACACACGTTTTAGCCCTCCAAGTCCCATATGAAACACGTAGAATTTGGCTCTACTCTAACAGAAATAATTCAACGTTGTCACAAAATGTTGACCACAATTTTGACTTCAATGTATGGAGCCGGTATTAGGGTTATTTGAGGGTGCATTTACCATGACGCGTTGAAGCCCAAAAATACTCGTATAATTAATTATAAGTTTCTTTAGCTCAGAGGCTCCAAAATCATTATTGACTTCGGGCCCTAAGGAGAGTAAATCCGGCCTTAGTGTTAGAGCAGCGTTATCTTTGAAAATGCATAATCTTATAGTTCTAAACTATAACTAAGGTTGAAAATACGATAATTTAACTCTCCAATAATTCTTTACTGAATACCAATACATTTTTCCCTATATATAGAGAAATATTTTAATAGCTTCTACTACGTAATAGTTGTCTAACTGGTAATTCACATTACTACCAACATTTTGAGTTTAACAAGTAAACAAACAATTAAAAATAATTAATTACTCATACCGTTACGAATTATTAAACCAACTTGAACATTTGATGAACGTCGTTATAACAAATCTAAACAAGGCCGATTCTCAATTTATTAATTCAGTAGAACTATTGCAATTTAGCCACTTTGACCTTCTCCACAAAGAGAAAGTGTTTAAATTTACCAGAAATTATCGTTTGTCTTATTGATACGATCATAGATGCCGCTTTGGCTACCTTCTAGTCGAGTTAATCAAACCGAAATAGACGAATTCTACAAGAAAATTGCGTTTCTTTCAAAAATTGGATGCATTCACACGGTACTTTCTCTAATTTTAAGCTACTGTCATTACTTCATCATGTGTTTATGTAAATTTCAAACAAAAACTACCAACATAAATTATGTTTCTTTCAACACTATTACGGTTATAGAATTTATTTTTAGGCAACTAAAGGGCGATTTCTAAACTATCATTAGTGGCGGATCTTGCATCTTTGGATCATCGTAATAATGATTCTGATGCTCCTAGGCTAAAGAAGTTCGAAAGCATTATTGCAAAATTTTGGGATCCCTATAGAGCTTCAAGGCCTGATGCTGGTAGCGTCGTTAGCATCATAATAAATCCGCCTCTGGTTGTCATTAAAATTCCCCTTTAAAATTTCTTCTTAATACACCTGTTATAATTGACAGAATTTTTGAATTAATTATCAATTATTTATGAAGATTGTGTAATTGATACGGTTTAGATGGAAATCGATAAAATAAACGTAAAATATCGTTACAACTTACATTAATTAAAACAAGTTAATTGATGATAAACTGGATCACTTATAAGATTTAGTCTCAAAAATTGATAAATAAAATGATTACCGGACGAGGATTCAGTGGCGTTACTATAGTATCGGCGTCACTCGGTGCGGCTTAATCCATGGGGTGCCACCCAATCGATCCGTCCTCTCTCTCCGTATTTTACGAGCGAAGAAATTGCCGTTTTTGATAGGAATTAGGCGTTTTTAGTAAGAATTTTTGGCATTTCTCCTTTAATTTGGGAGAGTTAGCGGAAAATTTACTGTTTTTGAGCCGAATCTTTAGATGAAACGTTTGATTTAAGAGTCAACCAGTTTGAAAAAGGCTTACAGTTGTAGTATATTTGGGAACATTTGGTGTCACCTACACAATGGTGTCACTCGGTGCGGGACGAATCCTCTGCATCCCTCTGGTGGCGCCACTGAACAAGGATGTAATAGTTTTACTACTAACCAACTTCAATAATTAATAGATTCGCATTAACCAGTACATGTTGCATTATTTATTCATTTTGTAACATGATTATTTTCAATATTGTAACAGATACGTATCTATATAGTCGCTTGGTATTTCCTGTTGCAAGAGAAAATCTCTGTATATGTTTAATAAAATTGGCGACAAGCCTAGTTTTATAAATGTTGCTTTGTTATAAAATATGATTTGTCTAAAAATAATTGGTTTATTCGTGCAAAAAGAAGCCCAACTCGATATAATTTGTTGCTCGTTTTTTTGTTGTTATTATTATTACTATATCTTTTTTAGATTGTAATCACCATTTATCAGTCAATCAAGCTGACATTCTACAGAGAGATGGCAGATTTTATTCAATCTATATCGTAAATTACCAATAATTGTACTCAATTATTTGCAGATTTTTTTTTTATTTGTTGTTAATTTATAGACGTATATAATAGATGATGCTTTTTATATCAAATTATATGAATTTGTTCGAATTTTTAAAATAATAACACAGTAGATGATAGTCAACAGGTAGATTTACCATTATTATTGTTATTATAGAGGATTAGTAGCATAAAAACAAGTTTACAGTCAGGTATGAAACAAGATTTTTTCCAAATTACGTCCGTCTTTTAACGTTTTATTCAAATTTTTATTGAGAAAACAGAGACACAGTAATTTAATTGCATCGATTGTTTGAGAATCACTGAATCAATTTCTAGATAACCAAATTATAGTTGCTGATTTTGTAATACTAGAGTATTATTTCAAAAACATGACCAATTAACGTGTTCTGATTAAAAAGAACAACTTTCATTTAAATCGTCTAAGAATTGCATGTTGTTTTTTACGAAATTATAAAAATTTTGGATAACGTATTTTCAAATTTACCGCTAAAATTCAATAAAATAAAGCGCGAGATTTAAACTATACCCTCACCTCAGATTCTTCAATGTTGTTTAATTTCCTGCAAATTAGTAAATCAATCTGTAAACATGAATTGTTTCTTAAATTAAATCCAAAATTATCATAAATTTGTACTGCAAGCGATATTTGGCATCAATTTTAATTGATTATAATAAGGCGGGAAATTCAAACCTTGATTTCGGACTTGTAATTAACAAAAAATTAACAATATTTCTTAGTTAGTTGATGATATGAACTGTTTATAATTTCTTGATATTCATCTGAATCTTGAATAAATTTCAAAATTTCTCACCAAATTGCTCTCATTAAAAAAATCACTTTTACTCTAATCATTGATCGGAATTTCATGTTTTTTTCACGTTGACTTTTATAAAGCCTTGAAGAAGAAATTCTTGGAAATTACCAGGTATTGATGTAACAACTCCTTAACTGTAACCTGTCGATTCGAAAAGCTCATATTGTAGAATAACGCTATAAAGTAAATCGTTTATTTATCCAAATTCGACAAATTAATCTAAAATAAATCAAGAAAAACTTACAATAACACAGTTTCGCAGTCTAGGTTGGAAAAAATTTCCAAATGGCACGATTTCCACCAATACGAATTACAGCCTTAAACGCTTCCTGATTCTAATTGGTGATTGTCACTAGCAACGGTCATGAGCTACTGTGATTTAGGAAATTTGCGCGAATTACAACGGAATTAGATCAAAGATTTCACATCAATTATTCTATTGCTCTCACGGGTTTTTATCATTCTTGTTATTATTAAAATTGCCTTTAATGATAATTTTATCAACTCTAGTCTAGTTATTATTTATCGATTTTCTCAACAGTTATGTAATTTAATTTGTAATAAAATTTGCATAATTCAATATATTATAAATTAGTAACTATGAATTTATAATTAAAGTATTTCAATATTGTAATTTATAGATCGGAATTGTTACGTTTCCTTTGTTAATAAGATTCAATGCTAATAGATTTAAAAACTATAATTATTTTAACAACAACCAAACAATCATACGCTTCAATGGAATCTCTTTTTTTTTATTATTCTTTCTCTATTTGCCATGATTACTATATCAACAACGAATCATTGTTTGTTGTAATTCTATTTGTATAGAAAATAGAAAAGAATTTCTATTCAATTTTAATAAAGCTATTGATTGTTGGATATGTAGAAACTGTAATAACTACCTGTATATTTAGAATATAACACACATATAAGTTCTAGAAAGGAAAAAAAAATAACAGCTGAATGATATGCAAAAGCCATAAAAAACGGTTATTGGAATTCTTAAAATCACATTCCATTTATACTTGAAATTTTGAAGATTTTCCTCTCGAAACTACACATGTTTTCTATATTGTCGATTATAACTTTTATCGAAAAATTGTTGACTTCACTAGGCAGTGGCGTCACTAACAAGAGTCCTAAAGCACAGTTGAATTTTTTGCATTTATCCTTCATTATTGTAACGCCACTCTGATAAATAACCAACACAAGTTGTACAGAGTTTTGTAGCGAGGTAAAATATCTGGATAGTAAGCTAAACTGGAATTCACATGTCGACAAGACTCTCTCCAAATCGACAGATGCATTGTGGGCTATTTGAGAATACATGGGGTCTGCAACCAAAGATGACCTACTGGATGTATGCTACAGTCGTAAGACCCATCGTCACCTATCTATCACTAGTATGGTGGTCGAAAACTCAAATGACCACACAAAATAAGCTGCAGAAATTGCATCGCCTATAGCGTGCTTGGTTGTAACTGGGGCTACGGGAACCATCCCTACAGCAGCTTTGAAAACATTTGTGGACCTACTTACACTCCATCTCCAGGTGCGAAATCAAGGACTCCTTGCTGCCTTAACAATAAGAAAAAACTAGGAGACTGGCACCATCGGACACCATGCAGAGGAAATTTCACTTCAAAGTCCCTTTTGATGTAGTCAACGAAAAGCACCAAAATAAGCAAAACATGCTAAAAACTCTGATCAAATTTCACGCTCGTAAAATATGGTAGGAAAGGAATCAAATGGGCGACACCATGAATAACCACACCGGGTGGTATCAATGTTCTAGAAATTCCACTGCAGTAGGTCCCACATAACACGGTAATCTGTCGTGTTATGCAAATCCGTATTGCAGAAGTGCTATTTGTACAACTACTGTATAGTTACGATTATATAAAAGTCAATGTGATCATTTTCGTATAAACCGACAATCAGTGGCGTGGCATGGCTTTAAAAACTGAGAGGACCCAAATTCAAAGTTATCCAATTTAGTTACCCATCTGGGATCTGTTTTGGGCCTACTAAATGGCTATCCCAATAAACCGCTAACCTAATTAAACGGAATCTACTGTATTTGAAAAGTGTTTCTTAAAAGGTTTGAACTATTTGTTTCTCGTGAAATATCCGCGGGGGATAAGGGGGTCTCGGCCTGTCGAGGTTACGCCACTGCTGACAATAATGTTAATATGTAGTAATGTTTATTTTTATATTAAAGATTTACAACGAATGTTGTCTTTTATTATAAGAAAATCATCTTGTGAACAACTGATAAATCAATCAAAATCGTGTTAAATTTGTTGTTTATTCCCCAAAACATTTCTAGAATTATACTTCATAGACGACAACTGTGTGTTGGGTGGTCTTTTATTGTAATTCTTTTGATTGTGTAGGTTGTTCAAAGATAAAATAAAAATCAATAAAATTTTAATGGAAAACCAGACAATTTTCGTTTGGAATTTTTTTTTAATTTTCATTTTAAGAAAAATCGAGTGTTTGTATATTTATGATGTTGTTAAATTTTATTTTTTCTTAGTATATAGAGAGATACAAATAATACTACTACTATACATACAATTTAAAACGTTTGATTCTTGTCATTTTCCCAATGTTGAATTTATTTGGAAAATGTCCAAACTATAAATTCGGTTATTATAATAAATAATAGTAATAATAGTAATAATAATAAATTTAACAATAATGATAGACGTGTGTCAAAATTTGTTTGAATATATTGCAAAAATGTTAATGTTCTCTCTTTAACAATCCCAATAAAAGTCGATGCATGTAAACAAGCATGCAATTTATAAACAACACATATATATAGGATACCTACATCAGAACAAAAGTATAGCAAATCTGAACTTTTCAAAGTCAAACAGCGAAAGAAGAGCAACGAAAAAGGGCAACGCTACTGAAGATTTGTTCCTAATATAGCCCGTGTATTTTCAATGGCCCAACAAAACTCCAGCCATGTACCCGATGGCGCTTATACACATCATATCTATAATACAATTATCTTCAGTTTACTACTAGCGCAATCTGCGGGAGTTTTGCAATTAAAAAAAAATTATAACACAGAGATACAACAGGCTAGTTCCTTCCAACAATTCTGGATAGTTTTACATAGTTTTCTTCTAGGTATGTCTACTGAGAAACTTGTGCAAACTGATTCCAAAATTTGTTGTCTTTCATCATGGGCATCTGTACGAATTTGCCCAGTTTGAAGCTGAGCACAAAATCTCACACATTATAATAGAAGATTTTGTTTATCTCAGACGTTGGTTGCTCCTGCTTGGAAGGATTTCTATTAAAATAGCTTGTAAATGCCAACTAGATGCAAACAGGGAATACGAAGGAAGGCCTTTGAAGACGATTGAATATTGGATTGATCAAAACATAGCTCTGTATGTACATGTTTGATTGTTTTGGAATATACTAAGGAACGACTTATATTGAGCAATTAATCTGTTAGTCCAAAGGTGATAAAAGAAACAAACAACTACTAAAACTTTCCTTTGTATGGAAGTAATACAAAATTTGTCATAAGAACTATGGCTAGCCCTTTAAAAGATTTTCTTAGCCAAAACATAGAGTTGTAAGATTTCATTTGTAAACTTGAGCAAAAGCAAAACACCGCACTACGCTATCAAAACAGTCGGCCTAATAAAGAAAATCAACTTTGTTGAATATCTTAGAGCCTAAAAGTCCAACACTAAAACACGAAGACTAATTAGCCAAATAAAGCTAATAATTTACAAAACAAAAGCTGCATGATTTGCAAAAAACTTCTAAATCTAGACTTTATAACATATCGAATGCAAAACTACATTTCCATGCAAAAGATTGTTGGAGCATTTTCTACGGGTCATATTTGTTACTTTTGATAGAATGAAGGGCATAATTGGAGAATCTTTAAAAGTGCAAGAAAATTCTGCATTGATTTTTGCATAAATAAATACACAATGGTAAAGGAAAAAACAACCAACAAAAATACCAATGTATAGCAAACGAGAATATTGAATAGAATATTAATGAAGATGCACAATAAGGAAAATATGATAAAAGATATTTCAAGGACAAAATCAGGTTTGCTACAACATCTTTTATTATTCGATTAAGAAAAAAGCGACACTTTTTTTCCTCAGATAACAAAAACACCTATGATCAAGGTGAAAAATGTTTTATAACGAAATATTTGTGTTTTTAGCGAATTTTAGGAATTTTACGACCATTTGTTTGTCATTTATTTAAATGTTAACAACATAGTTCTAGGTGACGACGACGATGATTATTATTAAAAGAACACTTTGTTGAGAATATAATTAGTTTATCGAATAGTTACTTAAATGTTAAATTGACCATTACAAATTGGTCGTTATATCCGATAAACGGCAACTGTATTATTCCTTTGGTCGTTAAATTCGTCAAAATTGTAAACAAACATACGATTTTCTGGAAATTCTAATAAGAAAAAGTAGAGGAGAAACAAAAACATTATAGAAACGGGGGGAAATCTTTATTAGTTTTTATTAATGAAGAAAACACTTAAATTAACATTTAAACGACTAAAAAGCTTCTACTATTTTCTAACTACCGTTAAATCACAGAGACTTTCGCAATAATTAGACAAATATTGATAAATTTTTCAACAGATTGTCAAGTTCAAATGACAATCCGCGTAATGGAGTAACGGCAGTTTTTCCTGGAAATCCGTAAACTGAAGAATCATATCTTTAAAAGCAACGATATAAGTACAGTAGAAGTCCGCTTAACCGATCCTCTAGTTAACCGACTTTTTGACGAAAATACCAAAATTACTCTGCGCTTTATACATCGCCAGCACCAAATTCATTGAGGTTTTAAATCTACCATTTCGCTTACCGATACGTGGTCCTGTAGTAGTCGATTAAACAGGCTTCTACTGTATTTGTTTAGTAAGGATTAGCTTTGTTTTAGCACAGTTGACACTATTATAAAGTCAAACCGACTGGGTGACCGAATATAAGAACATTTTTTAAATTTCTAAACAACATGTCTGCTTCAAATAACCAGAGGTGGCGCCAGAATAAAATCACCAGTAGCACTTAATTTTTCAACTAGATTTGCAATAAAAAAAAAAACTTTATGTAACAATGGCATTTACAATAAAAGTTATATTGATAACACCAAGACCAGTCGATCATGGGGAAAAGTAAGGACAAAAAATATTTACAAGTGGCTTCAATCCATCCAAGCTCCTTTGTAATGTTACAAAACGTGTTACTAAAACTAAATCTCTAGCTTTAGATTGATTGAATCAATAAGGATGCAATTAATTAGAATCAAAACCGGATTAAGAAGTTATGGGCCCTGTATAGCTCGCACTCAAGCTGGAGGCGTCTGGTCCCCTTTTGTAGAATTCAAAATAATTGAAAATTAGAATATTTTCTTATGAGTACCATATTTTGATTTCACATACAAGCATTAGTTTTTTCCATATTTTTGGCTTGAGCCATTGGACCTCTATTGTAAGCGAGCCCTGGAGCATCTACTGCTCGGCTCCCATCATTGATGATGATGTAACACACAATCAGTTAAGAAATCCACAATTCGTCGATTATAGAAACGGAATTTCATTGAATTGAACAGATCGTGGCGACTGATAAGATTAGACGTTTACATTCCAAGAGTTACATAATTTCCATAGAAACGAAATCTTTCTTTCATACCTGGTATAGGAATAGAGATGCTAACATCTGGGCGTAAGACCAAATTACCAAATAATCCACAGAAAGAAAAAATTGCTGCTCTAGAATTTTTTTGTTTTAAACTAACAATAATAACACTAATTATAATTGTTAAGATTATCGAATCAAGGTTAGAATTTATCCAAAAATAAATTTTACATATGTCTATATGTATGTTTATAATACATTTACATACATACAATATAATAAATATAATAGGTAGATGTATGTGTGTGTATATATAAAACATAAAACAAAAAATGTCAACCGTTAACATTAAAGGCACTGCATGAATAAAATTTGTGTGTTCGTGTGGGTTTTTTTACATAAACAACAATGGTGTAATCAGTGAGCGAGACACACAGCCTTACAATTTTACTAAAAATAAATGGGTTTTTATTTTTTTTGAAAGAGTACCAAAAATAAAAGTTTAATGAATAAAATTACCAATTGTTGAATTAAATTAAATTTTATAAATTGACTTAATTTTGTACTTACAGTTTAATTAATTTCTAATTAACTTTAATTTGATTTTTGCAAATAGATATGTCTGTGATAATAATAGATTTATGTTTGTGTGGATTATAATAAAGTGAAAGAGAGAGACTAGGACATGGTTCCACCATTTAGGTCACTGTCAGGCTAATAATATTTTTCTAAATGTTTCAAAATTAAAAATATTCAATTTTTTTTTTTTTCAAACAAAATTAATTCGTAAAAGGAAATAGACTATAACGGATTGTTTTAGTTGTTGTTTTTTTGTTTTGTTTTAAACAATTTGTGTTGTTTTTTTTGTTGGTTTGTTTGAAAAAGGGAGCAGCAAATAGTTTTCGGATTAGTGAGGTAATCAGCGTAGGCAGACATTGCCAGTCAGATAACTATCAACGATTGGTGGATTTCTCCAATTTCAATTCTTGTTACTATAGCAACTGTGTTATTCTTCAACGAATTGAAGTTTTTTAAATTATTGATTGTTAGTTGCTATAGTAACATACATTTGTTTGTCACAGCTTACGTTAACTCATTATGCAAAAAAAATCCAAAAGAATGTCAATTACGAATTCTAGAATACGGTGTGTCTATTATAATTCAGCCGTCTTGACTTTGACGTTGACGATTTTGTAGGAAACCATTAGTAAAAATCAAAAATGTAAAGGTAGCATTATTTGGAGAATGAGACCTGCAGAGTCCAAAGAGTGCTCGATAAAGTGACTTATCACTTCATATGAAACAAAACACTTGATCCCTAAGTAAATCAGCTCTTTCAATCTCTTCTCTCTTTCCTTCTCAAATAACTAACTGTAAGACAGCCATTAAACCATAAGAGTCATATTCTAAAGTGCATACCGCAGTCTGGATAATCGAACCGTAACTCTTGAAAAATTTCCCTCAAATTGTTCCATGGCGAAATAACGAAGTTCTACTTATATTTTTTTGTCGATCAGTTGGTGTGAATACTTTTGAAATCTACAGAAGACGGAAGATCCAGTCCGGAAATAGTTAGAGTCAGGGCTGAAAACAACAAATGAGAGCAAACACTAAAAAATGTCAGTGAACAACACCGAAATGGGAAACCAGATAGTGACACAACTGAAACACTGAGCAGCAAAGCCGTGACTGCAGACGAGTCACTATTGATAAAATCGACCTCAGAATCTGAGATGTATCACAGCAGAGGGTGTAGCGGATGAGTCGCAAGCTTTCCTTCAGACGATTTTTCAGAAACATTTGGGTCATTTTGTGGGAATGAGTTCTGGATGCACCACTATGTACCAAAGAGTAAGGGTAATATTAGACGATCTAGAAAAGTGGTAGAAATCTGTCGATTTCAGTTATGTTACTACAGATTTCTTTCTCCATCTGACACAGTAATTAGACACATCTGAACGTACCTGCCTGAAATCAACAGATTTTTGACGCTATGCCAAATCGTCTAGTAGCATCTTAAGATACAATCAATGCAATGGAAATACCCATGCCTCTGGTCAATAAACGCACAGCACAGTGCCCTTATATCGCTGCAACTAAATCTAAATCTACTGTACGATACAGTAAGATGCTGGTGATTAAATTGAAATTTGTGATATGATAGCAACGCAATGGCCATCTCTCTGGAGGAGAAACGTACACTTTAGACGTAGACTTTAAAGAGTATGTTTGAGGCTCCATTTCCGGGAATACTGTCATGCAGGAGGAGTTTTAAAAGATCAAAGGTTGGTAAACGAACTCAATTCAAACACACCAAAATGCTTATGTTACGTGTTCGAGTCAAGTTGACCGATTTGTTAGAGTTTACTACTGTAACTATTGTTATATTTATATGTGAAAAACTGAAAACGATTTATCAAGACAATAAATTTCTTTAATCTACTCCTCTTAATCTTAATGATTCGTAATTTTTTATTCTATTTTCTAGATTAATTAACTTGATAATTTGTTTAGGTATAATCAAAAAATTACTGATTCTTCTTTTCGGAAGATAACAGCTGTTTTTACTAATTGTAGAATAAGAAAGCAATAAGAACCATATTTGATTAGGTTGATCTGTTTCAAAACACTTTTGACAACTCAATTAACTCAACAACAATTAAGCTTTTTTTCCCTTAAATTTCGACATCGATTAGAAAATAAAAATATTAAAACACAACGAGTGGAACGAGAGAGAAAAAAAACAACAGTAGAAATAGAAACATCCTGTCGGTTGTTTATTTTAATTTTCTTCTCAAAAAAAAAAGAATCAATTAAACTCACAGTAGGTGATGTTTTATTTATTACGTGGAGATTTTCAGGTATAGATACATACACAAATACACACGTATTCGTATTAGATTTCCCGGAAAATTGTCCTGGAATATCATCAAATATTCTCTGGAAATTATCCAATAATGTAAAAAAAACTACAAATGGTGATGTCTTGATTTTCATAGAGAATTTATTCGGTGAAATTAATCGTAAAATAATAACAAGTTAGGTATTTCCGGTTGTCTCATCTTTTTATAATTTGCTTTGGCACACTTCAATCTATCATGTAATTTTGCTGCGTTTATTAACAGAAAAAAACAAAACAAAAATTGTTTGAATTTATTGCTGCTGCTAGATGTTACTGTACTATTGTTGTTCTTGTTGTTATTGGAGTATTAATGGAATTCCGTCCAAGCCCATCGACTTCTAACTAACTCAACCATCATCTATCAAAGCTTTTTCTAAATCAGTCTTAATATAATCGCTTCTTCTAACAACGTCAATAAGGATTTGGTGTTGATAAACTATGATTAAGGTGGATGCACATTTGAATACGTAGAAGCGAAACGAGCCGCACACGTCTGTTTTAGCTTGATCAACTTGTAGTGCCACGAACCTAACGGCGCTTCCAAAATTGATGCCAGGGCACTTAAAGTGTACTTTATCTTTTTGATTTCCAAACAATAAAGCGTTACGCGTTGAAAAGAAACGCGACGAATCGGTTTGCAGTTGACATGCCAAGCAACACGTCCATTGATCAGTCTTACCGATCTGCATCATAAGGATGCACCTTAACACTGTAACGTTAATTTGCCACAGTTACATTAATGGATTTAGAAGCGAATATGCGGTTGATTGTGGCCGCAGCTTTAGAAGTTTTTTTTTATTCTAAATTCTCCCTGAATCTCTAATCTACACTTTTACATTATCGTTGATGGTTCAATAATAATTTTAAATCTGGGATTTAAATGCAAGACCTGTTTGGTTGGTGATCATGATGTTGTTGATGATGATGATGATGACAACAAAAACAACATTAGCAATAAAATGACTAGAGTGTACAACTCAATATTTATAAATTTATTATTACTATTATTTTAAACAAATTAAGAAATTTTCGGCCACATTTGCATACCACAACACTTATCGGCCCATCAATTAAATACAGACAGATCTCAATTACTGACGAACCTACCTGACAACATTCCATTAGGATGTTTCAACAACATATTCATTTTTTTTGATAAGATTATTGTTATTTCAACGGTTTTATTTGAAAACTAAGGTGAAATAAAATAAGCGGATCTCCTAATGCAATCAGGAAAATAACAAGTTGATTATATAAAAATTATTTTTTTTCAAGCTCTAGAAACCATCTAGAATTAGAACGAAATTCGATGGGTATATATAAATGGAAAGTTGTTCTAAACCCATTGGATGCCGGAAAGTTCTCACTACTAAATTACCAATTAAATACCTTAGAAAAAAATATTAAACTAACTGCATATTTAATTTAGTTATTAATATTTTAAATCCTAACATATCACCATCAAACCATATGATTAAGATTCTTCAGATAATCAGGTGGGTTCGGCTCTAATTACACTATTTCATCTTGTTATTATTAGGTAGATGTGTGTGAGAGTGTAAAAAAAAACTTTAATAAATATCTTTATTTTAAATAAACTCGCTAATTTTTTTTTGGTAGTGAGAAAAAAAACATTTAATTAACAATTTGTTTAAGAGAATTCCTCGAACGTAAATATGAATTTCTAGTTAAGACAGAGGCGGAAAAAAAAACATTAAAAATTATAGTTGTGTAGGAACTATGGAGAATTTTCTAATTATAGTAATTCGAAAGTGACTTGACTCTACACGATTTAAAAGGCCAACAACCGATTAACAAGCCTAAAAATCGATCGCTTTCTACTTGTCGATTCTTCACAAGAATATAGGAGAAATACAGCAAATAGGAGAATGAACGGCCTCCTTGACTTTATGTCAAAATACAGTGGTTTAAAGTGTTTCTTTCGGTTTTTATTTGAAATTTTCAAAAGTTAAAATTGATTTTTCCCATTTCCAAGTCAACCTACACATTGTGCTTTCAACGCTCAAGCTATATGATTCATCTTCCCTTTCTAGATCATGATTAATGATCGCGACCTTGCCTCAAATCAATCCTTGATGAAGTAAAATTAATCTTACAATTAGCCCGTGTTTGTGCTAGGCGAGAAATTCGCGGTTAATTACTAGGGTGTTTCCAATCAACGGGTGTGTTTACACTTGTCGAACGCATGCGCTATGTTGCATATGTTACTGCAACCTTGAAACCAAGTTGAGACATACCTTTGACGCAAAATAGAAATAGACCGACTGTATTTCTGGATTCGCGCCTATAATACACTTTATTGTCTCATTCAGGATCACTATTACAAAGCCGAGTTGAGCAAATTATTCATGATTGAGTGTTAAATTTTCTCTCAAATGAAACATGCTGTATAACGAATTTGTTTTTATATTTTAATCCACTTTTTCGCCAATAAAAAATGCTTTCTACATTGGAATTTTCTAATTTTATGCACCATTTGCATGATGATCACCTACCATCATACAGATGTGTGTGAATGATAAAAATCGAAAATCAATCGTATTTTCCATCTAATCAACTTTAGAAAAATCATCAAAACTATTCCAACTGGCGGTTATAAAATTTTAAAAATTAAAATCTCCAACTTTAACCGTTGTTTCAAATATTTCCATCGGATTAAAACGGATCTTTCGGAAATACAAATATGGAGAACAATCAACTGTAACGAATCACAATTTACATGCACAACGATAAAAAGCAAATTTCTTTCAACTTCCATGAAATTACTACGGTTTTCTTTTATTATT
>JAZBGY010000244.1:69902-81782 GCA_037414755.1 Lydus trimaculatus | reverse complement strand
TCTAACTGGTCTAATTACAGGAAACTATTCAGTTGTTTTAATCTAGTCTTACTTTATAATAAAGTTGTGCATCTTCTGCTATAATCCTTCAAGCACTCCAAATACCAAAATGCAATAAAGTCCATAGATTCCCAAAATACAAAGTTAACAAAGACTTTAGAGTACGTTACTTTCTAAAAATTTGAGCTAACTTGAGTTGACGTGAGCTAGAGAGTTTTAAGCTCTCTTAAAATTTGAGCCAACCCGATGCCGAAAGGATAAAAAACCGACCAAACTTTAGTCAGAGAGGATCATTTGCAAAAATTCTAGCTACCCTGAGATGATGTGAGCCAGAATGAATAATTTTCTCAAAACTGGAGCTAACCCTCGAGCAAACAAAATAAACACGTTCATCCGTGATGGAGTAACCCTAGATGTAGACACATTTAGATATAGGAATAAGGGATGTATTTTATTTATGGTCCAAAGCATTGTTTAGATACGGATTGTTAATTTGAAAATATTCCCTTTAATACACAACAACTGTAAAAACTATAGATACAAATTTGTACATGATCGAACCAAAAATTTCAATCAACAACAAGCTTTTATAATTTTTAGTCTCTTACATACTTATATATATTTAATATAATCATATTATATAATTTAATGAATGGAAGTATATGAAGTGGTAGTTCTGTCATCAACAATTACAAGATTGTGTTGGTGGTGCTGCTAAATCTGGTTCATTTAAATCACGTGGACGTCCTCTACGTCCTGGTAACATAGCCCGATCAACAGCTGTCTCCATACGTATCATAACTTTTTCTAATAATGTTTCAACAGCTCTTGCTACATTTTGACCAGTAGCAGCACTAGTTTCAATATAAACTAAACTAGAAAATGAGGAAATAATTAAGAATTTTTGGTTTTTAAAATAAAAAGAAAACTTGTAATTTTACCCATGCTTTTCAGCCATCTCTCTAGCTCTCCATTCAGTAATAACTCGACGATCTTCTAGGTCTGCTTTATTACCACAAAGAATTACATCAGGTGTTTCACAATAAGCATGTAACTATATAGAAATTTAAATTAGAATTAAATGAAATTTGTATGATGAATAAAAAGGATAAGGAACGTACTCGCAATTGTTCAACCCAATTACGTATTTCAATAAATGATTGTTCATTGGTTAGATCGAATAATAGAAGGAATCCCATAGCGTCCCGATAAAATGCTGTTGTTAAACTACGAAATCTGTTTATATATTTTTTTTAATTTAAATTAATTATCAATAAATTGTAGAAATAAGCAAAAACATACCTCTCCTGTCCGGCAGTATCCCATAATTGTAGATGAATCCTATGATTTCTGCCTTTTGATTGATACAACTAGAAATTTGGTTGTTAATATAATTCTGTGTAAGAAAATTAAACAAAAAAAAACGATTACTTACAAGTCGTTTCTCTCGAAAATCAATTCCAACAGTTGATATAAATCGTGAATGAAATACACCATCAGTGTATTGATAAAGAAAGCTAGTTTTTCCAACACCTGAGTCGCCTAGTGCTAGGAATTTTATTAAATAATCATAATCCATTTAAATCAATATTTTTCAATATGTTCCCATTAAAATTAGATTTGATTTTTTTTATTTTGTAATTGTAAACAGCCAATAGATTAAAATTAGAAAAAAAAAACAACAACACTTAGAAATGATCAACCTGTTGCAAAACTTGAGCTTTAAATATGCTTTTCACTATAACAGAACCACCTGTCAGATTGTCGTTACTAGCTTTACTGAAAATGTTGTATAAAGTAAGCGCAGTAACCACAGTTAAACTAGCAGGAAGTTAATCATTGATTTATAAGTGAGTTTCCTGCTGAATCGAAATTTATTTCTAATACCTACTCATTACAAATTTTGTAAGTTCATAATAGAATTTATGTTTATTTTTAATTTGTTCTAATATAAAGAGTTCCAATTATAGTAGCAGTAATCGTATAAAATATTGATTTATTTGAACATTAGGTAGTGTTGTGTATTTGATAAATTTGAAAAGCGTTGTTATCACCTTTACAGACAGTTGTCTGAATTTCCATTGATTCATATTTATTGTTTGTTACAAATATAGGCAATAGAGTGCGTAAATTGTGTCAAGTTCATATTCTTATCACCATCACAATATATATATTTTTAGCTTTCCCCTTCACAACCTTATCGCTTATATATTTCTACATTTTACATATTAATTATTTTGTTAAAAACATGCAAACTTCCAAGGACTATTGGCCGAAAAAGCATCCATATAACCTCAATTCTTAGCAGAGAAATATTTGCCCGACTTTGTCCTATCTATTTTGATTTTAGGAAAATAGTCAGTAGACTCATACCGACCTCCAAGTGATTAAAAGCTCTCCTATTTACAGAGAAAGAATAGAAACGAAAGTTTTAAGAACGCGTACGATGTTAGTGTAAAAATATAGACGAGTGCTTGTATGTAAATAAGAGAAACGATTGTCGAGTTCTACAAAGAATGGTAGGAAAAAGTAGGCCAATGTTTTAAGGTCGATCTAGCGTGTTCACATACTTTTTAGAACACTATCGAGACCATTTTATGGTGGTAATTGCCTCTCTATTGTCGTGTAAAATTTGACTTTCGTTTCTTGTATTTACATGAGAGGAGTCGTCTATATTTTTACACTAACAAACCTACTACTGAGGTATAATCGTATACTTTCTTGGTACCTCTGTTTCTGTTCGTTCTTTTCAAATAGTGAGATTTATATCGGTGGTAGGTAGTTGAATAAAGAGCGAATCTAGTGCAGATGAAAATATTTATTGTATTTTTTTCTTTTGTATATTTAAAACGAATCAGAACATACAATAATTGTGTTTTATTATCTTCATATTTTTGTTTTATCTTTAAAATTCGATGTATGTACATTATTTTTCCGAAAATTATGTACACGGAAATCGATAAATCTCTACAAATGAAAATTTACAATAATACTACCACTAATAATAATAATAATAATAATAATTCTAATATAATATCATATAATAATTAAGATTAAATGATTATGGTGCATAGTAAAGGCGATATAAAGCCAAATTCTAATACTTATAGTTTGTTTGTCTTTGGCTCTAAAAGGTAAAAATCGTTTGTAATGTAGTTGAGGTCACTTTAAGAAAGCTTCTAAGAGCATTTGTTTTTTTTTGTTTTGTTTTGGTTTAAATTTAATTTAATGCCACTAACATCTACAATAAATGTTAATATGAAGAACAAAAAGAAAAATAATTGGAATAATCGTAATAAGTTTATTTATATTTTTAACAAGAGAGAAACTTTTTATAGTGAAATTGGTTCTCAAAAGCTGCTCAGTCTGTCATCACAGTGTCTGCTCTATATCGTGCATGATTATAGCATGCTACGTTATTAAAAAATTTAATTTAAAATTAATTATAACAAATTAAAAACCACAAATGAATCAATTTCATATTTACAATAATTCATTTAAATATTAGATAAAATCTGATAGAAGTGCCAACAATTGAAAATAACAATGGAATGTTTTATCAATTCAAAAAATTTAACAATCTTTAAAGTCATCCCTGTGTCCTACCTGTTGTTTTTAAATTTTTGTTTTTTTTTTTTGAAATTTGTTTATAATTAAAAAGAAAATATATAGAAAGTGCGCGCTATCAACAACAATCCGTAAAATGATTATTTTTGTTGATTTACATTTTTGGTAAGGAGATTAAAAATAAAGCTTACATCACAATATTATTATTTTTTTCTTCTGATTTTCAATAAAGTGATGTTCAGGTACGCATAAATATCATCAAAAGGTATCTAATAAAAAATGTATCCAACTAGATTGATCAACATTCTCACATCATAATCAGTATTTAGCCATTTTTGCCAGTGACGGATTTAAACTTGTTTCTACTTTATGCTGTTTAACAGTGGAAGTGCCCTTTTAGATCATTTGTCGCGGGATAAATAAAACACCCATTGATAGATAACTAAGGTCAGCGTTACAATACGTGTTGATTTATAGTTTTATAGTGGAAGTGCATAAATCCGCCACTGGTTTTTCTTTTGCAGGACACATTTTCATGATAATAATTAATAAATCACAGCTGTACAATATGCAAAATATTTTTAAATTCAACTGATTAGTTTAGAAATGGCACAAATATATTTGGTCATAGTTTACTCAATACACATAATAATTTAAATTAACCCATAACAACAACAACAATAACAACAATAATAACAAAAAAAAATAAATAAAACAGAACAAATCGATAACTTTCCATCCAATTTCTAATTAATAGGTAGGTACCCTGTTGGTTTTTTTTTTTTTTTTTTGTTCTTCTCTATATAAATATACGTGCGTGCTTTATGTGTATCAAGTGTTCAACTTAATTGTCTAAAATTACACTTAAATTTTAATTATAAAAATATTATTATTATTATTAATAATTAAAATAAATGGCACAATATAATCGTACCTTAATTTACATATATAGATATAAAAGTTAATCTAAAACATATGTAATCTTCAATGTATGTACTTATGTTTTAGAATTACCTTTATGTGTAACAATCGAATGGTGCATTTGATTGAATGATTAAAAAGGTTTTTAAATTCAACTATAGACAACATTTATAATTGTTTACTTAAAATTTCAAAAAAAAAGAACTACACGCTCTTTCTCTCTCTTTTTGTCCAACAATCATCATCATCATCATCTTCTTATCGAATTTTCTATGCGAAATATATCACAATAATAAAAGAGAGAGGGAGAAAGCGATAGGGATAGCAAGAAATATAACAATTAGATATAATTGTTGTTGTTTTTTTTTGATTAAAATATGTACAGTGCTTTTATAGCTACCACGTTTCGCGAACCTCTGCTTCAATACAAGAATTTTTCTTTAATAACAAAAACTAGCCAAATTAATTAACACTGCAAAAAGTCACTTATTTTGTTTAGATTGCTTGATATGTATACACCACTATTTGCTTGCTTGTTTGTTTTATTTTATTTGATTTGATTTTTCAACAATTAAAAATACATTGAATTTGTTGAAATCGTTTAACGTAAATCTTGTGCGTTATAGCTGTTGTAATGGTAAAAGAAGAATATAAGGAAAATTGCAAAAGCTGTAGGAAATGTAATACGTGCTATAACATCAATTGTCTTTGCCACACGTATAGGATGTGGTGGTTCCTTTTTTCGCACCTGTAATATACAAGACTACTCTAGGTTAGATCATTATGATGTGGGGGTGGTGGTGGTGTTGGTGGAAACAAAATCGTTTGAGTGTAGAAATCATCACAATTGCAAGTTTATCGATACAGTCTGTTTCGCTTAAAGCGGCAATTTCCATGTTTGCCATAAGAACAAACCAAAAGCTGTAACAGTCCCTTATTCACTATTGTAGAGTTTCTGAAAAATAATGATCCTCTTTCTTATTCTTATTTTTGTTTTGTTTTTATGCCAAATCTGGCAATTGTGGCACAATAAAGCGCAACAGACTGTACATTATTCTGTGGTTTATTGTTATAAAAGTCGTTATCTTCTAAACGATTTTCCATGTTGATGTTGTTTTAATTGCAATTGTGTTTCAAAATAATTAAGTGAATTTTACCTCCGTTGCACATCCATTATTGGCTGTATGTGTACACGGATTTGGTCCACAATTTGTACAGGATACAATTTCGTTGGCAACATTGGGTTCTCTTTTCTTATCCGCCTATATAACAAAACAATTCAAATAATAATGAAAATCGTTGTTTGTAGTTTTAATTTAAAGAAATGTGTAGAATTGAAAATTGTGGTAAAATTAAATAAAAAATGAATTAAATTAAAACAAAAGCAATAAACAACTGTGATTGTTGTAAGAGTATGGATACACTTGTTGTGTATCTGTTATACTCTTGTAATGTTAATTTATATCACAGATTGGATTGAATTAAAACGATTGCCTGTATATTTCCTGATCCGTTATTTAAGACACTTACACTAAAATGAGGTCTTTCATCGAACGCGAATGTGGAATAAAATTCTTCGCTGGTGAATTCCTAACAGTTCAAAAACAAAAACGAAAATAATAAAAATTAAAATTAAATAAAAGAAAATTAAAATAAAATTAGTAACTGGATAAAAAAGAATTTCGAAATTGTTAGTGTTTTGATTGACGGCTAATCTATTTTTCTAGTTATCCTCACGGTATTACATACTTCCATTAGATTGTTTTAATAATAAAATAATTATACTTTTTGTGCAGTCTAATTACTAAACATAAAAACACGAAATACATGCAAACAAAGCAATATATTAATGATAGAATTCTATATATGAAACGTTCATAATTTAATCACACATAAAAACAAACTTGAAAAATCAATCTTTAAATTGAATTAATCACAAAAACAAATTGTTATTTAGAAAAATCATCGCAAACATTCCAGAAAATGATTTTATTCTTATATAGTTTTGGCTAAATAAAATAAAACAATAATCATAACAAAAAAAAAATATATAAATAAAATAAAACAAATAATTGCAGGAAAGTACTTACCGATTGTCGGGGTAGTGTTGTTCTGTTCGCGTTTCTCCCTTTCTTTTGCATATTTTTTGGTTTTTTTGGGAGGGAATTGTAAAATAATCAGTTAAAAAATCGCGTTATCTTATATTAGCAAATAGTATAATAATATTTTGATTAATTAATTAATTTTATGTTAGCAACAGGCAATCAGTCCAATAAAAGCAACTATTTTATAGGCAATAAGTTTAATTTTATTAAAATGGTTAATTGTAATTAGAGAGCCAATTAGTCAAATTGCTACAATAAGCTGTCGATTTTCAAAAAAAAAATATGGAATTTTTCACGATAAACACATAATATTATGGAAAGAAGCTGAAAAACAATCATTTAGAAATCCCGGCGCATCCACCAAAATTGCTCGTTTCTCCGTATATAGCCTATTATGTGTTCATCTGTATTTTATCGAAACAAACTATTTAATGATGGCTTTATCTGTGAAATTTCAACTGTACAATCAAGTTTTAACGAATGAATATGAGATACGTTTTGTATATAAAGTTGTGAATCCATTAACAACAATACTATCTCAATTTGAAAGCGTATTGTTTAAAGTTAAATTGAATATCGTACCTCTATCTTATATGATTATAAACGGGATAGCATTAAAGCATATTGCAGAATAATACGATATTTAATACAATTAGTGTGTTAATGTAAGATTAGGGATATATAAGAAAAAGAAAATTAGCGAAACAACATTGAAGCAGCGCATAGCAAAATTTTTGATTAATTATTTATTAAAGCCTAAATAAATTGTAATTAATGATAGAAAAGGGGGCAATATAGCAATCTATCAATATATAATAAAGATAAAGAAAGCTGATGAATTATTATTATTTAAAATTGGATGAAATGAAAAATCAATTTTAATAATAAAAATTTAATTAAAATGAAAATCATGCGCATGAAATCAGCACATGCGCATGCAAGGCGTTAAAGATTGTTTTTTTTTTTTTTTGATTATTATTATTGCAAAAGGTGCAATGACTGAATTTTCAATTCTTATTATTTTTTAAATACGGTTTTTATTTAAGAAATTCGAGCTATAAAATTATGCTCTATAGGCTTACCAAGGGACTGGCCAGTATAATGCCTATCCTGCTGAGAACAGCGGGCAGTCGCTGCAACATGACAGACCACAAAAACAAAACGGTACAAATTTTATAACGTTTTCGTCAAAAATAAAAATTAAAAAAATATATATATATATATTTGGAGGAACAATAAGCGATATTGCCCGTTTTAAAGAAAATTTGATTTGAATAAAAGTAAAAGTGTTGAATTGGAAAATATTTTGTCCACATGCGTGTATTTTACAAATTTTCATTTTTTTTTACTGTTGTTGTTATTGTTGGCAATATTGAATGTAGCGATGCAAATTTTGAATTGAAGAAGAAATTGAAAAACAAAAACAAAAATGATAAGCCAATTAGAGCTAATTCTAGAATATGATTGTAACTTCTAGTTTCTTCTCTCACCTAGTTAAACTATTCGGCATCTACTATACAAAAATCTATAATTTTAAATTTGAATGAATTTTTTGAGAGTAGGTACTTACAGTTTTTTTTTTTGTTAATTTGAAAAGAAAGTTATCACCAATCGATTTTAAAATATATAGTGCAGAAAATCGCTATAATTATATTTATGAAAAATCTGTTTGTGATACAAACAATATGGAGAAATAATTGACAAACATGCAATACTTTTAGTAAGTTGTTCTAAAAATTTCCATGCAAGAATAGAAGAGAAGAAAATAGAAATAATTGTACAACATTGCATGTAGAATATATAGTGAAGGAAAGTGTATTAAACAAACATCATTTTGTTGTTAAAAACTGACACAAAAAGTGTGAATTTTGTCTAAATAATTGTTTAATAATATTTACAAGATTGTTAATGTAACTTTTATATCAATTTTGGTGGCTCAAATATAAGGTTAAATTTATCAAAATCTTGCATTTTATGTCGAAAATCAATGGAAAAATCGGGGAGAAGTGGGTCAATGTTGTGAAGGCTCAATTGCATGTTGTATGTGTCAGCAGTTGATATACAACACGACAGTTGCGAGTCACACAACATTGACCCACTTCTCCCGATTTTATTCCATTCATTCAACCAAATAATTCACTCTAGTTACTTGCATTTGCAGACTAGTCGTTTTTCTTATTTGCGCAGTTGTTGTGTTTTTTTTTACAGAATTAGAGATTTTTCTTGGTTATATACTTGAGCTACCAAAGTGGTATAATACAACATTAAGGATTTAGAAAAAAAAAAAACTAAAAATAAAACGAGATTTATTCCACATCTGTACGAATTTTTACAAATAAAAAGCATCTTGAAGTTGGACTGAATTATAAGAAATTCTATCTTTTCGAATTGTACGTACAACTCCAAATGCAATACGATTTCTTTTATTTTGCACGTATTAACAAATGTTCTTTATTATTATTATTATTATTATTGTTATTTCAGAGAATAAATTTAAATAAATAAATATATATTTGACTGACCTGTATGACGGGATTCTCGCCGGGTCGATAGACAACATTATGTAATGGCCGTTTCCTTCCAACATAATTCACACATACAAATTCTAATAATGATGCATAAATGAAACACATACACACACCATCCCATACATTCATTGCTGTTAAATTGGAAACAACAGGTAATGTTGAACGGAAACCGTTCGATGTTGTGAAAAAGTTGAGCATTGTTGTGACACCTATGTATATATTTTTTTTTAAATACAACAACAAACATTTATTTTGTCCAAAAAAACAAAAACAACAACAAAATTAATACTAATTAACTAATTACCTATCATAACACGTGCCGGTACAGCATTCCATTCTAACCAAAATGTTATAAATGATGATGTGACTAGGATTATTCCTGGTATGAATACTGTTGTAAAATAGAATGCTCGATCCCTTGTAAATATTAAATCAACTCTAAGGCAGCTATAATTTCCTTGAAAAGGGCATAAAATTGTACATTTAGTGAAAAAAATTGAATTAATCGACCTGACTTTATGGTAACGCATCCTTTCAAAAAAATGTTGGAATTGATAATAAAAAAGTTTAAATCGACTATCAGGACACGAACTCGAGTTTTCAGTATTTTCGCACAGAAGTCCTTATTTCTAAATTGTTGTAAAAGGTACAATAACGGAATAGGGATGTATTTGATATGAGAGAAATAGAGATATCGCTAGAGTATTGATTACGTAGGATGTAATAAGATGTTCTTTGTTTTGATAACAATCGGTTTTGTGGATGCACTGGGTGTGAACAGTTTCTAGTTCTTGTTAGAACCTTCTCTACTATCCAAAATAACCAATTTTCCAATAGTAATCTATCTGTTTTTTTTTTTATCAATTCTCAACGTTCTAGATTAGAAAACTAATATGATTTTATCATGCAATCTATCTAGGCTATAATGACATATTGATGATAAGAAACTTACCACGCCAACTTGACTTTAATGTACATTGTAATGTTTTATTTTCAATTAAATATGCATTTAATGTTGTCAAACTTGGTGATTTCCTTAATACATCTTCATCATTTTTCCATACATATTTAATTGCAGTCATTTCATAAGATACTGAAATTTACATGAAATAAATTGTGAAAATTTTGAAATTGAGTAACTAGGAAAACTTACTGCTTTCCATTGCAAATGAACATTCCGGATCATCGAATGGAAAAATATTTAAATGTCCCTGACAAGATAATATAAGATGTCGTCTACAACAAAATTGACATTATTTTCTATAAGAAAAAATAATTCTCCTCTACATTATTTCGAAAAAAGTTTAACTCCACCATCGGGATACGAACTCGTATATTCATAATTACCGATTATGTGTTACCAATTATATTACGAAATAATATGGAGGATAAGAAGAAGACGATGAAATTGTTTCTTGGCTTACCTCATAAGATAATTGACGCTACCATTTCGATAAATCCTTAATGAGAAATGTACGGGTATTAGTGGATCTTTAAAATCACCATGCATAATGAAATATGTATCTGGTAACCAGATATCTTTGTGATGATGGATAGCATTTAAGAAATCGTATCGACTTTGATTTGAATATCTTAAACGTGGATCGTACCATTGTTGTTGTAAAAGAAATTCTACTTCATATTTCTGAAACAATAACAAACAGATGGAATTTAATTTAAACAATTGAGATATTTGAGAGGAATATTATTATTATCAACCCTTTACAATTCACAATACACACAGAATTGACTAAATTTTAGTTATCTATAGGGGTTGTATTATTTCCCCTATTGTTATGTTGTCAATGAAGAATAGACGAGACATTTCCTAATAGGGGGGTATATCAAATTGTTCATTATAAATAGAGAAATTTTGAGAACTTTAGTAGTAATTGTTTAAACTTTGAATGGAAATTGACAGTTGATACCAATTCTAAAATAAAACATTATACAGAACAGCTATACAAGGACTGTCAACCGTTTTTCATCTCTACAGGACTGATTTAGGTTTCTAACGTTAGTGCCTATTCTTACAGGTGACCAGCAATTTCACTGCCATCTTTAGTTGGTCCAGAAGTATCTTGATTTTGAATTTAGCGCGTTAAAAAGATTGCTGTATAGAGTGCATTGATAGCGCAATACCCAGTGACGTCATCCACTGCATAATGGAATCCCTTATAGAGAGTGAAGCGGATTGACAGCTATAGTCTTATTGCTAATTCGATGCGCGAAACGCTAGAAGTATCATGCGAGTTGGGGGACAGCCTGTATACGGTCTGTCCGTTAATTAGCGCCATTTTAATTATTTATTAACATGTTTAGATATTATTGCGAAATATGTGAAAAGCAAAAACTTTATAATTTTCTTTTCAACGTCCACTAATGGAGTATTAATGAGAATGTCAATTGAATTTAAAATTTTCATGCTATTTTCTCAGTTATCTGTATGGTAGCTACTTCCCGGATATTGTGTGAAAAATGGCATTTTAATATAATTCTTTCCTTTATTATTATTATTATTATTACTGACGATATGAGTGTGTGCTTACCAAGCTAGATTCATCTGGTGACGCCAAACTGAGCAATAAAACACTAACATTAACGGTAAGTGTTCCTGTAAAAGAGAAGAAATATCAAATAAAACTAAAACTTTCTAAATATCCATAAAACTACAACATTGATTCGTTAAAATTTTTTAAAATATCCAGAATTAAGGATGCTTTCAAATTAACACCAACAACAGCTATAATACAATCAAT
>JAZBGY010000244.1:0-69831 GCA_037414755.1 Lydus trimaculatus | reverse complement strand
AAAAAAAAACAAAAACAGTTCCATAATAACATGCTACAGAAATTCTGAAGAAAAATCACATAATTCCAACGTAGAGATGGGATTCAACAATCAGAAGTTGGACACTTATCCAAGATTCAAATGTGTACAGGATTGGCGTTGCTAATACGAACATAGAAAAAAATAGCAGCACCACACAGTCTTACAATTAGGGGTTGCGTATAATTTAGAGTGAGATAAACAGAAAAGAAGCGGTTAGACGCTACTAATTCCCTCTATTGACACCATTCCCTTCTTACACATCTCTTTAAGCATTAGCTTGCTATCTTTATCAGGATCATGATGAAATATCGGAGGACAAAGATCGAAGTAGATCGACATTGTCGGACAAATACTAAGAGTAGGGGGAGGTGCTGGTATTGTTTCCTATGTTCATATTAGAAATGCCAAGTCTGTATATAAGTAGTATATGTGTTGGTTAATATATGGGTCATGCATGGGGAAATATTCAAATGGGGTAGCATGCAGAGAATGTTTCATAATAGTGAACATGTTTCCTAGATAGTCTAAATTTAGAAATTTCGTTCTATTTATTTTTGGTGATGGAATGAATGGAATGCCATTTTTTAATATTCTATAAACAAAACTGTATCTCTATTCTTCTATTGTATCACACATAATCAGATAGTTTAGTTTTCAAAATGTTCATTCAAAACAAGAAGCAAAAACACGTTAGAGATATAGAGTTTTTGTTGAAGAACATTTATTGAATTGTTTGTTGGTAATGGAACTAGATCGTGATGATTACTGTAATTATTTTATTTATATTGATAAGTCTAATTGTTACTAAAACCTTGAACTATTTTTCTAATAATATTACTTCCCCATTGATTACAAGAACACAATAAAAAAAAAAACTAATTGTCTTGAAAGTGTATCGATCATATAAAATCAATTACATTCTATTTAATTTGTTGAATAATTGATAAATTCAATAATTTACGTATTGTTTCAATGTAATTCTAATTAAAAAAAAAAATAACTTGTATAAATGTAGAGAAACTCGAATGGAACAAGGGTGCACGATTTATTGTTCCCCGATTTGTTTTGTTTGTTCGTAATAAGTCCTTATCGCGATTTGGACAAGTTTTAATAAACCACAGAACCGTATGCATATGAACGATTCCGTCCAACTTTGCGTTTTGATAACAAAAACAAAAGCGACCATGATTAGATTTTTTTTTAATGGAATATTTTGGAGAGAAAATTGCTTTTTTAAGCAAATTAGCGAATTTTAAGTGGAAGAAAAACATAACAAAACCAAAAAGAAAAAAAACAGAAACAGAAGTAGACATATATATAAACAATCCTTTCTTATGTGTATTTATGTTTTCTCTATCAGAATCAGAAAGAAACAGTAATCTAAACGGTGATAAAACAAATAACGGACCGCGTTGTATAATTGTAGATTCGGTTGTTTGATAGTGAACATCCTCTGGTGATTTCAATCCACAACAGAAGTCTGCATCTGGAACAGCAAAATACGAGAAAAATACCTAATGACCGATATAATAGTTTTACGAAAGTGTTTCTAAATAACGTTAAAATATTGATCTACAGTCAAACTGTATTGGAACAAGGTGCAATCAAGGAAATTACTTGTATTTAATGCTAGAATTGTATATACAGGATAGAAACGTGTGAAAATTCATTTAAAATATCCCGTATATACAGCAAATCAAGAAGTGTAATGAACCTGAAAATATCGAGTAAAAGGTTGACGTGCAATTTGATAAAAGGTAGAGAAACAGAGAGAGAGAGAGAGTGAAAAAAAACGAAAATATTTTTTTAAAAGTGATGATTTGCTTTATTTGGAAAATCTACAGATTTATCTCACCTTGTACAGGAGGCAGCAGCCTCTTATCGTAACGTGTAGCTTTTAACAAATTATCTAAAATTTCCTTATCAGACTTGCCTTCTTCAAAGCTGTAATTTTAAATACACAAAAACCAATTAAATAGGTATGTGATCTATTTTTTTTTTTGGTTGTCTTAATTTGTAAGCAAAAACTTACATATCAGAAGTCAGGCCTATTGTTTGCCTTGTCACAAATAGAATAACAGCAGCACTAACTAGCATCCAAGGCTGACCCATATTAGGACATCTGGAAAGATTATCAAAAAATGTTTGTTAGAAATCAAGGTTTTCGCAAAAAGGGAGATTTGCGACAAAACAATACAAAAATCATTCTCAATGAAATGAGTGGGGATAGAGGATTTTTAATGATTAGTTTTCTTAATTTGTATGATTAACGTTAAATTTGATGTTGGACATTGACCGTCAAGGATGCGAATAGATTGTTATCGACAAGCGAAATTATTTTTGCGTTCATTTATTCATCTCGGGCAATCTGAGTACAGTATGTAGCAACAAACTAGGTGGACAGAAGAAAGTATCAGCCACCCACCCTCATTTCTTTCATATAAATTGAGATAAGAACAGAAACTGGTCAGCGAGAAGTGTAACACACACCTCTAGTCCTGTTTTAATATATCATCCCTTAAAAAATTTTACCCATCAGACCAATATTTTGTAACAGCAATCTGCCACATTTCTAGATAACCGTATCAGACAAAGATCGATACTAGAGATGGATGATGGGTGGCGCCAACAACTCTTCTGACTGTCAAATTTCTCCTTATGAGAGTGGGTGGTGTTAATGCTATGTACCTACTTTGTGGCCGCATACTGTATGTGTGACATTTCTAATAGAGATTCTGGTAATATGCGGAAGATTTTACGATTTTATTGTTCTGTTTGTCGAGGCTGCTCAATTTGTTGGAAGGGTGAGATAATTAAGACTTCTACATCGTCTTAAATGAACAAACGAAGTGTAGAATTGTGTAAATATTGTTCATCAGAAGTTGCAAAAACTTCTAAATCTAAATTAATAAACTGCAATTTATTATCAGATTACTTCACCTACCCAACCAAGTAGAAAAATGGCTGTATATTTTTAGATTTATTTCATAAAGTTTTATTAATTTAAATTCGTCTATTTCCTGTAGTAATTCCATTAAATCAAATAAAATCTGCAAACAAACTTATCCGACAAGAACGTTAAATATAGAAAATTTTGTGTGATTGTTGGTTCATTTAAAATAATAAACATTAGAACGTCTTTTTATTATTGTTTTTACTATTTTTAAAATTATTTGATTGTTTTGAAACTTTTCAAATTCAACAAATATAAAACTAGTAATAGGAAAAACAATTGATTTTCTGGCTGACATTAAAAACGACCATTTCACATACCTCTACATAGGTCAAGAATGTTCAGTTTTTAATGACAAAAGGGGGCTGTCGTTCTTGTTTTTGAGAAAAATTTCGGATAACCTGACGATAATACAAAACAAAGAACGTAATCTTCAAGAGAAACACACGAAGAAAAAGCGTTTTTTGCGTTATTCTAAGAAAGTTTTGTAAAATCCCTTGGGTATTTGATTTGATTTAATATTCAAGAAGGAATTGGCAACATTCAAAAGATTTTTCTGAAATCTAAACAATATTTTGTTTGTTTTGTTGTTTCGAAAAAAAAATAACAACGAAAATCTTTATTTAATTTTAAACTTTATGTCCGCGTTCACCGTTGTCGCTATAACCCCGTATCAACGCTGATTGTCGAATGGAAAATTAGAATACCAGGTCAGCGACTGTGGTGAAACCGACCATAAATATCCGCAATTCTATTCATATAAACTTAAATTAACTATAGAGAATTATTAGACGGTAACAGACTATTTGTGGTTTTAGGGAAGAAACAAAAAACAACGAATTAACATTGAAACAAAGAACCTCCCCCTTAGTTGCCCTTTAATGTTAGCCACAATTCAAGATTATGATTAGTTGTAGTAAAATTTGAGGGAGAATGGAAATGAGAAAATCCCAAGAGTCCAAATTTACCCCCATATAAATATACATATATGTTGTCTTGTTTAATTCTGGGTAAGCGAGTTATTATTATAAACCCCCTCTGGTTGTTATAACTGAGTGAGGTGGTGGTGGTGGTGGCGGCGGTAGTGTTGTACGTCGCGACGTCGACCTGATCAATAGTATGCTGCGGAACATACTAACATGTCTGCATAGATATCAGTAATGTTAACATAGAGTCTTGTTTTTTTTTTTTTACTTTCAACAACAATAAAAACTAAACGACAATAATAAATGAAGTAGTCATGTTAAAAAAGGGGAGGAAAAAATTCTATTTTTTGATGTCATCCAAGTTGGATTTCCTGGTGGAATACAATTCGCAAAACTAAACTTGTACAGTGACAGCAATTTTTCTTTATTTTTTTTTTTTGTGAATCTTGAAGAAAACAAATGAAAGACGAATAAATCATCTTGAAATTAGAATAACAAAACAGAGAATTCAAATGAAAAAACAACAATAACGCGTATTTTGGGATTATCTGGCTATTATAGTTGTAAAACAATAATTTAATCAGACATTATCTAATTTAGCAAGTAATCCCTTATTAATCTAATAGAGATAAGTTAATTATATTTTATTACCTTCCCAAAAATGACGAGGGTGCTGAGTTCAATAAGCTCAGCCCACGTGAGTGGATCCCTCTAACATTTCATTCAGCTCGCTCGAATAGTTGATGTCTTGGGGTCCATTAAAGAACATCAATGCCATAAAACCTGGAAATTTAACACAATTTCAATAAATTCATTAATTTTGTGCGAAAAGAAAGTAGTAAATCGTACATATATGGTGAAATGTGCACGTATTGTTTCAATCTACAATCATACGAAATTCCCCCAAGATTTACATCATTAATTATTTGTTTTATCATAATGTAAATGTAATTAATTAAATGCCAGATTTGCTACAAAATTTATGAAAGTAGCCCTATAACAGACCAAATTAAGAGTAAAGGACGATATTATGTAGCTTGTACAGTGATTTTTTTCTACTTTATTAAAAGAAAATGAAATGTGAAAGATGTCTTGTAATTTTGGTTCTGGCAAATAATATGAAACCACCAGCTCGGTTTGTATTAAATTGTAACCACGTTCGCTTACTTTTCCCCACAATATCATCGTAAAATGGATATAAATAAAGAATGCCATTGTTGTCTTTTAATATTCGTATTTTTTGTATATGGAACCGGTTTCGGTTGTTGAAAATTGAACAATTAACGAAACTCTCTTCTCCAGTCTAGTTTTAATGATAAGTTTATGTTAATTTAATGTATGGAATTAAAGTTAAATTTTGTGAAAACAACAACAACATCGATAACAACAGTAATAACAATAACAATAGCGTAAAATGAATGTTGTTATAGCAATTAGAACCTTGAAACATACATAATATTTTTAGAATTACAGTTTGTGAAAGTATAAATAAATTGAATAAAATTCAAATCGTTTTATATGATCCGTTTTTATATCTATATAAGGGTTGAAGTTGTTTATCCCCTTTATCTTGTCGATTTGAATTTTCACCAACAAATTTTCAGGGGTGTTATTCCAGTTTTTCCCCTGCTGTAGTTGATATTGAAAATATTTGTTTGTCATTTAATTTTATTGCATATGTTTTGAAGATTGCCAAAAAATTTTCTAAATTGTTGCCAAGTGAAATAAATCAATACAATAACTGGTCTATTTGTTTATTTATACGGTCGATTTTTCAAAATTCTCTATTACTGTATTGTACAGCTGTGCTAATTGATTTTTGATTGTGTCATCATTATCTATGCTCTATTTCAATTATTTTTCTCCAATTTCTATCACGTGGTGTTTTTTTTTTCTATATGTGATTGTTTATTGTTTTAATTTTTCAATGAATGTAGAGCTCTGTTCTGAAAAGCTAACGATCTCACTAAAAGGCTAACAAAAGAAGCTTACTCGTGGTGATTTTTTTGTTGTTGCTTCTCTGTAGCTAATGGATGCTATATACAGTAAATCTCGTATCTGGGCTAAAAGGAAATACATTTAGAAAGAAGTGAAAGATCATTTGTATTCTTTACAAAAAACCCTTATCGTTATCCGGATCTATAAAAATTTTGTTCTGACACACAGATGGTGTTTATTCTTTTGAGATTTTTTTTTTTTTTGTTATGTATTCGGTGGTATTTACCTTTATTGTTTGTTGACTTGTAAAATTATTTGTTGAAAGTATAATAAAGTAAGCTTTAAAAAAAAAACAAATCGATTCAAGTGAATGACCAATAGCTGTTATAACATTGTGTCGTGGTGACCTCCGTTTTTATAGACACACAACCATTGAAATGAACAATTCAACAATCAATCGATAATTTTCAACCACCACGACTATGTACAGTATGCTTCAACCAAATAGGCATATAGGAAAAAGCATCGGCACCACTCACTTTCATATGAATTAGAATCAGAGAAAGAGAAACTGGGCAATCAGTCAGAAACTGCCAGAAACATTACGAACTGTACTGTAATAACTGTATCAGACAAAGAACAAATATGTGCCTATTTTGTTGCAGCATACTGTATATACACGGAAATAGTGCTCTTTCTCTGTTCTGGATAGAAAATTTTCAGTTTTGTTTGTGAAAGGTAATTTACATCGTTTACGTGACCATCGAGTATTTAGAATTTACTAACAAGATAACAATTTTGCGATCTTATCATTTGAAGGGTTGTATCTGAACGTATTTAGATGTTTCACATTGTGAATTTATAGAAAATCTATTGAAGCTTATATCGAATTAGACGCATAAAGGGTTGTCCAAGGCTAAATAGATTTATAATAATAAAAACTGATAAGATACTTTGTCGATTAGATCAAATTTGTAGACCGAAAGAAGATTTATTCACCCGGCGCATCCACCAAAATTACAATATTCTCTATTTCTTTTGCTACATCCAAACGAAGCGTTATTTTCTATGAGAATAAACACTGTCAATTATCCAAAGAGTTGGTTTATCAATGCATATTGGTGGAATTAGGCCGTCAAAATTTTGTTAGAATAGTTATTTTCTTGTTTGATGGATAGCGCTTTAAGTTTCAATAACGATATAAATTATCAATTGTTGATAAATTTTGAAGGAGGACATATCAATATTAATAATTCAACAGGACGTTTTCTATTTAAAAACACATTTCCCCAATGCCTAAAGCAATATCTCTAAATTTTTATTAACGTCAATATTGATCTGAACTGATAATAAATTTGATAGAAAATTTATTTTAAAAGCTTCACTTTTATAAAAAAAAAAATATTGGTATGTTCATTCAAAATAGATCATCAAAGTTGTACAAAAACAGTTGTACTTAATTATCATTATGTGTGGAAATGGGGTTATTCGTTTTAATTATATGAGAATTAGTGGAATCAGGTCATAATGTCTACACGTTTACTTTGGAAAAACAAGAAGAAATAAGTGTGTTTTGTGTAAATTGTGCATGAAATTTCATAAATTTTTCATAACAGTAGGGTGAGGAGAAATAATATTTTTAAATTTGCATTGTAAATTTGGACGAGGAAGTGCGTTATAGTGCTTAACATTGATTTAACAATTCAATATCTAAAAATAGAATTAGTTTAGGGAGAATTTTTTTGTTAATAATAGAAATCTAGTGACATTTACTGTTTTATTGATCATATAAGAAACTGTGTTGGTTTTTTTGTTTTGTTTTTAAATATTCCACTTTCTCTCTCCCACTTTACTATGACCTATCAATTTAGTCCGGAATATAATAAATAATGCATTATTTAATAACAAATAGATTTATAAAAGAGAACTACTAGAGTTATCCTTGTTGTATGTTGCCAATAACTACATGATTCAAAACAATACGCTGGTTAAATGGTGATACGGAATTACCTTCTATTTGTAGAATTATGGTGGATGCGCCGGGGGAGTTTAATTTTTTTCTCCCGTTACAATATTGGAAATAAAGTTTTTCTCTTTATCTATATGTGAGGTGAAATTGACTAAACGATTTTTATTGTTGTATTGATTTGGAAGATTTCCCAAATGGTTAAAATCAACAAAACTGGCCCCTATTTATTATTCATGATTGATTGTGGATGAAATTTTGCAAACAGTAGCACACACAAACAAATTACCAAAATAACTTGTCTTCTGTGATGAATATGATGAATGATGAATGAATTTTCGGATTCAAAAGCAATAATATTAGAGAACACATGCTAAGAGACGGTTTTTGAACGATTTCTTCAATTTGAATTAATTGTAAAATATAGTAAGATGGGCCCGTACAGTTTATACTACACCATCGATTTTAATATAGTTGGTCACGCAAATCATCTAGGAATCTAACTGGTTTTTCTTGTTCTTCATATGCACGCACCCTTATAATACGAATATAATACATCAAGTTTATAGAAAACAACCCCAACCTCGACCAGCACAAATTATTTTCTATAATATACCTTACTTGATTTTGACCTATATCTAGTTTTAGAATTCTCTATAATCAATTTTTAGTAAAATAGATGAAATTGAGGAAAGTTTCAAGTACGTACACAATTTTACCTGTAATCAGGATTTTCTCATTGTTGTAAAGGAAATTATTGAAAATTGTAGGGAATAAATAAAAAATGGTCAATTTGGTTAAAATTATAACAAAGTAGAGGGTCAAATGAAGTTTTCATTTGTAAATAATACTAACGAAGCTTGGAACGAATTCGTAGATAACGAAATTTTAATTTTAACAAAATCATCAACGCTTTCCTCTGTAATAATTCGATTTTATTTCATATTTTCATTTTTATAATTTTCCAAATAGATACCAATGTCGTGAAACTAGTCCAAATATTGATCTTACAAGTTTAGTGTAGACATACTCTAGCCAATTCTATTTATTGATTTTTGTGCCAAAAATGTGGCGACTTGCAGACTAGAATCTAACTAGATGTTAATCAAATAACAAAGATAAAGAAGAAACGAGTAGAAACGACGGAATAAAGTTGAATTGTTTCAACCGAATCCAATTTATAAAACAAACATACTTGACGTGGATAACTTAAACATTCAAGAAAAATGCTTGTTCTTCAATGCTCTATTGCATTTATATTCTGGTGCATCTTCTATACAGTATATACTGCAACTAAATCACCCACTTTCATATGAGATAGAACGAGATAAAGAGAAACTGGACAATCAGAAATGTAAGAATGGCAATTGTTAACGCTACCTATTCCTAGTTGAGTAATAAAACATCATCCCTCATTTCTAGTTAAAAATTCTACTTGGAACATAATTCGTATTTTGCTGTCTTGAAACACGTAAACTAACAGATGATAAATATTTCCTGTCTTTATCAGAAACATTACGAACTGTACTGTGGTAACTGTATAAAGAACGAAATACATTCGATTAAATAACTCACATGAAAGATATGAGAGTGGGTGGTGCTGATGTAATTTCTTATGTGCCTATTTTATTGCAACATCCTGTATATTTGAAACACAAGGCGTTTTCTTTCTAGGGCTCGCAAACGGCTCCTATTGAACCGAATTAGGTGATTTTTTTTCTTGAATCAAACCTATTAGTAGCTTACAGTAGTATAAATGTAAATTCAGATACTCAGATAACATCAGTAAAACTGGTATGAATAGATAGAGGACTTACGAGGGAGGCTCAGGGAAATTCAAAGAAACACAAAGAAACTCAAAGCAGCTCCGAGAAAGTCAAGAAAGTTTAGGGTGAATTCAGGAAAGCTCATCTATGGAACACATGAAACACTGAAAGAATACGGAAGATTAAAACTTCAGATGATGAGATAGATAAGGTGGGAATGAATTATGATTTGATTTTCAAATTTTCCTGTCATATTACACGTCAAATTACAGTTTTAATAACACGTACAAAATGTTTCAAAAATTCATCATAACTTTACCATATTATTATTTGATATCGGTACGAAAATTTTCTTGTAAAGCCACCAAAAAACAACAATCAAATGAACGATTCATTATTCAACGTGCTAGTAGAAATGATTATGGTTGTATTCTTAAATTGATGAAACATTCCTATATACCAGATGAACCAATTTTAAGTTCAATTGGTTATAATAATTTAAATCCAATAATGGAACGTTCATTTATCGAATCGATGCATCATGGTTTAACTTTAATAGCAAAATGTAAATCGAATGGTAATATTGTTGGTGGTTGTATTAATGATATAACAACATATAGAGATGCAGATTTATTAGATTTAAAGGCTTGTAATGTTTCATGTCGAAAAACTAGACAAATTTTACATTTCTATGGTTATATTTTAAGAGCACCGGATTTATGGAACAAATATGATGTAGAAGAGACTTTCGAGGTAAACTCTATTTTATGAAAAAACAAAAAAAAAACAACCATTAAATCAACAGTAATGATGATTTGAGAATTTTTACAGTCAAGTCATGTATTTGTAGCGAAAGATGAACGTGGTCAAGGATTAGCTACAAAACTTCTTCGTAAATCAAGGAATTTGGCCAGAGAATGTGGTTATCAAATTTATCGAGTTGATGCAAGCAACTATCTTACGTTAGTATCAAATCTTGATAGACACAAAATCTGGTATAATTGTTGTTTTTAGATCAAAAATATGTGAAAAATTAAAAATGAAATTAGTGTGCGAAATTCCTTACGATTCTTTTATCGATAAGAATAAGAAACCAATTTTCAAACCAAAACCACCAAATAAATGTGTTTCGGTCTATATTGATGAATTACAAAAAATCCAGAAGAATTAAAACAGTTGCAATTACGCATACAATCTCCACAACTACCCTTCAAAATTTACAAGTATTCTAGCACTTGTTGAACCGAAGCCATCGGTCTAAAGTCACAATTCGTCAAGGCGTGGACAGTAGAACACTTCAGAACTTAATAACACTCGACTCAAAATACCTACAACACACACACACACACACATAACGACAGATAGTAAAGAAAAATTACAAGGCACTGAAAACTGAAATAATGATGTTTATGATCCTTGCTGCGATGATGGGGTAAAAGAAAAAATACAAAGATAACGACCTGAGAATAAGTAAAGTTGATGATAGTTGTTGTATCAAACCACCATCTAGTTCTACAAAAGCTTAATGATAATGATATGAAAGCAGCCTGAAAAGATGCTTATAACTTCAATACATGTCCTTGACCAGAATTGAAATTCAACTGCAATACAGACATAATATACCACCCCATGTGTGTGTGTATGTCGATCGTTTTTACCATCTATATACGCTAATGTTTCATTGGAAAAAAAACCATTCAACAACTTACCAAGTTGTTGATGATTATGATCGGCCATTATAGCACGCTATTACAGGAATTTTGATCGTAACACATAAAGCTGCATTATATATATAGAGAGAGAGGTGGGTGTAAGGTACAAATTATGATGAACTTGATGACATAGATATGACGTCGTTTGTGTGTACGATAGCCGTTAAAGGGGAAAAAATCGATTTTCTACCAGACGTGCATTAATTGTTTAATTACAATTATGATAAATTAAGACTGAAACACGATTTTCAGGACTTTTCAAAATTATTAATAATAATCGATAAAGTTTCATGAACTATTTTACAAGATAGCAAGTAGGTAATAAAAAATTCAAGATTCTTATGGGAGTAATATAAAATTTTTTTATCAACGTCTATTAATGATTAAAAGAAAATATTGACGACAGACTTGTCGACAGACTGGCGCCATATTTCCATAAAAGTTTTTCCCATTTCCTTTGTTAGATTTTTCTGTGGATCACCCTGTAATACAATCATCAGTATATGCAATTGGTTACAAAACAATCACCACCTTGAAAGAAAGGGATGCGAAATTAGGTCAAGTCATTATGGGATTACTATAACAAAGGAATTTCGTGTAACCTCGCCAAACTTACAAAATTAACAGATTAACTAGGGTTTGTTGAGGAATATACAATAGGTGGTGTAGGTACTGAATTTTATGTGATTCATAATTTAAAAAAAAAAATCTTTTTAAATTAAACGTTGGTCGTATATTGCGACAGCTACAATAAAATCCTATACTTATCGTCAGATATTCAGCCAATTGCTATTTTAATATTTCAAGTTCAAATCAGCTTACCTGCCAGTTAAACGCTACTACTGTAGCTACCTTTTCTAATGATTATTTCATAAGAACGTCTATTTAATTTTTCAAGTCTCTGGTTTTACTCTTCTTTTTTTTTATTTCAAATCAGCGTACATGAAATATTGATTGTTTTTTTTTTTTAAAAAAAAAGTTAGCTAAATCAATAACTTCCAATGTAGGTAGAAAAGTTTTGTTTTTATTTTCAGGGTTTCAGTATAGTTTTGAAAACAACAATAACAGCAACAAACAAAAAAAGCTTAAATCTTTTACTCCATCGATCACATTCAAATCAGTCTCATTAGTGTAATTGGATTTCGGGTCAATAAACAACAATACAAACGTTTTTTTGTTCTTTTTTTTTGTTGAATTTAATGAATATTCGTAGAAATAGAAAAACTCTTCTACTTACTTTTCCATGGACATCATCTATAGTAAAACGACATTTATTTGATTAAAACAATTTCTAATACAGTATCGATGCGTACACTAATTTCGTTTTGTCGTCTAATTCTTTTTTCGTTTCTTGTTTAAATATATAGAAAAGCACAATATAGCGGTAACGTTATTTTCAACGTTTTACCGGAAAAGCACCGATGGAAACTAGGAAATAATGTTCGAAAAGCGGGCACAACATTATACTATGCTGTTTGTTTGGTATTGGTTCTAGTTGGACGGCGCGAGCGCACCATATTACAACAATTTCACTACTGAGTTACAATAGAGCTAGATGAAAATAATTAAGTTATTTTCGTTTTTATATTTAGATTTTGTGTTGTCCTTCATCATGCTTGAAATAAAATTTATTCTATTAAATGTGAATAGGTTATTCAAAAAAATAAATAAATAAAAAGAAAACACACACATTTAGATAAAGATTCGTATTGACGCTAAACGAAAATTGGTTTGTTGAGATTTTATGACATTGTTTGTTTAACGAACAGTTATTTTTGATATTGATTTAATTTCTAACAGAAACACGTACGTATTTATTTACAATAAATACTTTATTGTGTGTACATAGACGAGCTTTTGCTGGATTTTGTGAAAAAAGCTTTACTAAATCGTCAAAAAAGTTGAACTGCTAGTTTACAGGTTTTGTACTCCAAATTGAAGAGTGCAAAAGGTGTATGCGTTACGCTTTTCGAGAGGGGTGCTTCGTCCACGAGACTATGAAGGTCGGCTGGTAGCTCGATGTTGGATAGTTAAGCGTATTGGATTAAGCACACTGGTGAGAATTTGAGTTTCCTTCTGGGCTTTCGCTTGAAGCAGTATGCCAAGATGCTATAGAGTTGAGGTTGTTTCCAGTGAGTGCGGAGGGTTGGCAGGTTATGAGATGATTAGTTGAAGACAGTGCGAAGAACGAAACGTTGTTGTAGGTTCGCTAGTCTTTCGACAATAGGCTGTAGGTTGGTGTGGCGGTTAATACATGGACTCGGATGAAACGTTTTTCTCATAGCGCACTATACGTTGATTACAAGTACTTTTGCGTTTTCCTCAGAAGATTACTACAAAAATCGCAAAACTATAATCAAGGGTAGGTGCAGTTTTGGACAATATAAACCTCTACAACACCCAGAAAGTAGAAGCTTAAGAGAGAAAATATTGTCTAGCAAAACTTGACATGCAAAAGGATCATTTCTATTTGCAAAAAGTTGAATTTGATTTGCAAATGAGGAATTTGTTTGTCTTGTCCTTTGTTGCCCATCATAGTCAAAGATTTAAAGAGTCACTTTACAAATGTTAGAGAGGGTGAAAGTAAAGACAACAGGTTTATTGCTCAATTTATTCTAAAATCCCCTACATCAACAGTCCAATCAGTACAATAGTTTAGATAAGATAATGTTGTTCGTTGATATATTCAGCAGTTACTTCACTGTTGATTATACTCAAATGATCACCGTTGACCAAAGTAATTTTCGGTGTTTGTTTACAAAACTACAATAAACAACAACACAATTTTTGTTGAAAACGAAAAAAAAGCTGTTAGATTTTGCAAAAACACTTACCGATACTAATCCACAATTATCGTATTTACTCGATCCAAATGGTCGAATTAGATGAATTTGACCACTAACCAATTCATCGTTAGCATTGAATTTGGATAGGTCCTCCAATCGTGCTTTCAATGTATCTAAACCAACTTCTAAATATTTCCGTTCAGGTAATGTTCCTTCATAATTATCTAAAGTAACTTTAACACGTGCCTGCCAAGTTGAAGTAGCATTCATCTTTTTCACAACTTCTGAATCATTAATACCCAAAACACGTGTTAATAAATTAACTTCAAATGATGTTTGATCGCTGCCTAAATGTTTAATAGCCGATTGGATTGTGTGTGGAGCACCATCGATGAAGAATAGATGAAGACTGGCACCTTGTTTATCAAGAATACGAGCGATTTCAATGGCTAACGCACCACCCCAAGAGAGTGCAATGATATTGAAGACACGTTTCGGCCAAATTTTCCGCATTTTCTATTCAAAAATCAATAAAATTTATAATATTTCAAATTGCATGAAATATAAATAGAGATACCTCAACAAGATCGGCAGCCATTTCTTTGATCGATAAAGGTGTCGATGGGAGAACCGCACAGAATGTTGGATACAACAGTTTCAATGCCAACTCCTCAACTTCTTTCTTTCCTGAAATACCTGGAATTATAAAGACTGGAGCCAATTCTCGCATTTCTCTTGGTCCAAGTGTTGGTAATTGAATCAAATCAGGTTTTGTGGGTGCTAATTCGGTTTCTTCAGTGAATTCATCAATTGATTGTGGGAGAATCAATGTTAATTCTATAAAATTTCGAAAACAATTAAATGAAAATCGGTAATAAATCGGTAGAAGATTTACTTTTGAAGAGAGCTTGAGTTGTTTCTTGATTAGAATCGCTAATTTTATCGTTTTTGATTAGAATATTCTTGACTTTATAACATAAAATGTCATCTAAACCATCAAGGGCATCATTGAAATCGAGATCTTTTTGCCATTGGATATTGTACGTCAAAAATCCAGCCTCTGATCTGGCATGACAAACACCAGCAGCTGTACTGATAAAATTGATAAATAATGCTTTTGGTGCTGTTGTCCTTAAAGCATTATCAATATATTGTACTGGTTTAGTATCACTAATTCGCGATACATTATTTTTATTTGGTAAAAGTATAACAGCATGAATTGGTCCTAAACAGTATACTTCTGATAATAATTCAGCTGCTCCTTCTTTTGTGTGTGCCTTACATGGTGCAAAAATAATTTCTGCACCATAATAGGATTGTAATAGATTCAAACGACGATTAATATGGACTTGTTGTAATCTAGAATCTGATGAGAGGACAACACGTCTAGCACCACGTATTATCAACCATTCGATAACATCAATCCATAATTCAGCATTACCACCATAAACCAAATATGAACATTTTGCATCACAAATAAATTGTGTTGGTTTCTCTAAATTGAAATTATTTATTGCTAAATTATTATTGACTTTAATTAAGATTTTGCCAACATTTGAAGGATTCGTTAACATTTGCAATAGATCGCTAATGTTTTGTTGTTCAACAACTTTTCTTAATAATGGTCTTACAGACATCGATTTCAAGCCTTCTTTAAATTGTTCACGTATCTCCTCTTTAACACTATCAGGAGCATTTAAAATATTTTCTAAATTAACAACAAAGAATGAGGTATTCCTCAAAAATACGTTCATTCCAATTGAGTTTTCTTCTAAATCTAATTTGCCAATTTGAATGAATCGCCCATAATCAGCTAAACAACTAACAGATGCTTGAAGTAAACTGCCCGATAAACAATTTAGGATAACATGAGCACCAATACCACCAGTTGCCATTAACAATAGCGGTTCGAAATTTGTATTTTCCGAACTCAAGATATTCCTATCTCTTAGCTAAAATGTTTTATTTTGTTTTTAGAAGAGAAAAAAATAATAAGAAAGTTTCAAAACAGCTTACGGCAGTGAATTGTTTTTTAAGATAAGCACGTTGCCAATCTGTAGCAGCAGTTGTATAAACGGCACAACCATATAGAGTAGCGATCGAAATTGCTGCTAAACCAATTGGTGAACATCCGGCATGTATCAATACAGTTTCACCTGGTCGTAATCGAGCTTTATAGAATAAACAATAATAAGCCTAAAAATTCACAAAATTCCCCCGATAAATATGCAAAATTTTTGCTGCGAAAGATCTGTTTAAACATACACAAACGTAAGCATGTGGAGCAGTGGCAGCATCTTCTAAGTTCCAATTCATCGGTAGATCCCATGTTAAAATTGGATCTGGTATCAATTTAGATGTGTCACGATCATAATATGCTACACCCATAATTTTATTTCCTGTATTTGTAATACCGGAATAATCTAGATTGCCTAAATCATTCTTCCGGTCACCATTCAATAATGTCTCATCACGTGGATTAATACCAATAAAACTAATTGTACGATTCTTAATAACATCACTTGTTAGATTTAGATTGTTTTGTATATTCTCTTTGAATTTGAATGGTGTTGGTATAATTGTACCGGAAATACCATCTTTTACCACTGTCAAAACAGCATCTTGTTTGAACACATTTTGATATAAAGCTTCATTCAAATTGATTTCGCCAATTTTACGATCTAACACAAACAATAAACGCACACTATTCATTTCGGGTAATGCTAATAATTCTTGTGTGAAATTCGTAATGCCTTCACTTGGTATTAATGAACTTATCAAAAATACACTGTTTTGTTTGCCTTTTGTTGATGCTACAGCATTGTTTAATTCATTAACCCATGGAGCGGATCGTGTCAAATCTTTAATACTCAACGTGTCACCTTTAACGTAAACCACACTAGGTTGTACAGTTTTTGTCTGTAATTTTTTGCCCAAATTGAGTTTTTTTCTTCTGTTATTGTAAACAAAAAAACAAAAACAAAACTTACCTTCCTTAAGATCGAATAACTGATACCATCGACTGTAATTTGAGCAACTTCCGTTATTTGTGGATACGATAAGATTGATTTATCTGTTCTTGCTAAGAGGAAACCATGAGAGGAAGCTATCACTTTCACAATATCCTCTTTAATTGTATCATTGACGATTACAAGTAATGGGTAAGAGTTTTGGATTAGTAGCATTTTGGAATCTTTGACTGACGTTACATTAGGCTAAAATTCTAGTTTTTAAACAAAATTACCGTTTTTGAAAATAATGCAAGCTTACATTTAGTTTTGCATATTGATTGAGGACATTTCTAGCATTTTCAAGTAATGAGGGATTCCCACTTTCAATCTCAGTAACTAAGATATTCGTAATGAATTGCTCACCGAAATTATCCAAAGTTAATTGTAACGCAATATTGATACAATTTTCAATATTCTGTAATTTTTATGGTTTAAATCGATAGAAATTGGGCGAAAATCAACGGTTTACCTGAGTAGAATTGAATAATGGTGTAAATTCTAATGAGTCGAAAGATATGGGTTTGTTATCTCGTGGGAATGGTACTGCTTTCAATCCAATAATCTGGATGCCATCAGTTGATATAAGTCCAGTTGAATATTCGAAATTTACTTTTAAATCTGCGAATTTCAAACAATTTTCCCTATAAGAATTCTGATGAAGTTTTGCTGGAAAAAATCCCCACCTTTCTTTTCAGTTGGCAACTGTGTTTGTGATATAACAATCTTTTGGATATGTTTCGGTACAAAGATCTTTTGTGAACGTTCACCATCTTGAAGTATGTGCATTTGGAGCATAGCATCCAAAAACATTTGCCATTTATTATTCCATTGTAGAATACCAACGGAACCTTCTTCAGCTAATGTTAAACTTTTAATTGCACGATAATTCCCCGAATATTTATGGCCTCTATGTTGGAATTCATGATAAACATCACTACCAGATAATTGGATACTATCTTCACCAATTTCCACTTCTTTTGTATCAATCATAAATTTATCAGTGGAATTTGGGAATGTCATCCGACCAGTTGCGACAATATCATTACCGGATAATATCTCAAAATCACCACTACCTTTCTGGATCATAGCATGGACTGGTACGGAACCGATTTTTGGAATTGTTAACATTCGTTTGAAATGTAGATTTTCAAAGATTACTTCTTTATGACCGGTTGTGATATTTGTGATGATATTATAGATGATACTCTAAGAAAATGCGGTATTGTTAGCAAAATTTTTGCACAATTCTTTAGAAAATTTTACCAAATGCGAGCTGACAGGTAGGACAATTTTATCATCAAGTTGATGACCGACACAATCACGAAACTCTTCACTATTCAAAGTTACTTGGAAATCACGTACACCGAATAATGATTTCAATTTATCTTCAAGACCTGTACGCCATGTCTCACTATGTTCCCAATGGGATAAATTAGCAAGACATGGAGTACCACGACTTACCGGGTATTCGATTTTTGGGAATAACGGGGATACATCCATATTCAAACCAGCAAGGTATAATCTAAAATAGAAACCTTATAATTCGGGCTTGTTTACGAGAAATATGGAGAATAATATTACTTTCCAATTGATTGAAGTAAGAATTCTGTACCGCTTTTAGATCCTCTTTGTGTTAATGGTACATTGGTACAACCGGATTTTAGGGATCTTTTCAAAATCGCTTGAAGTAAACCATGTGGTGCAATTTCAATCAAAACCGAATCTTTGGGAATATGTTTAAGACCTTCTTCGAATAAAACCGAATTTAATAGATTATTCGTATGATATTCAGGTGATGAACTCTTAGCTAAATCACTCTCCCAATTCTCTTCTAAATTAGAAGTACTGATCCATTTTGAAGATCTTGGTACATTCTCCGGTAGAACATCTTTAAGATATTTTAATAATAATGGAGCAGCTGGTTTAATATATCGACTATGATAGGCAATATTCGAAACATTAACTAATTTAGCAAAAATTCCTTGTTCTTGTAATTCTTTAACGAATTTCTCCATATCTTCAGTAGGTCCGGAAATTGTAGCACTATCAGGACCATTATGACAGGCAACTTCAATTGTTGGTGGACATTTGTTTTTGATTTGTTGATAACCCATTCCAACAGCTGCCATCATACCTTTAATTAAACTAGCTTCAAGTGATGCACGTCCTCTTGAATAAGCGGATAATATCATTTGTTCAGGTGTCATACAACCATCAGCATAAGCACAACCTAATTCACCAACAGAATGACCGATTATACCATCCGGTACAATACCAATAGATTTCAAAATATCGGTTAAACCAATTTGAATGGCAGCAATTCCAACAAAAGAATGTAAAATATTATCAAACGTTTTTGGATCTTTATTGGAGATGATGTCCATAAGATCAACGCCTTTTGTCAAAAGACAAGCATGACATTTATTGATTGCTTCAGCAAAAACTGGAATATTCATTAAATCACTAACCATACCAGCCCATTGACTACCCATACCAGAATAGACAAACCATATTTGACGTTTGTTACCCATATGGTACTAAAAATATTTAATCATAAAGATTTAATCGTTATTTCTATTATAATTCTTACTTCAGTATCTTGTTTGATATCGTCAGTACCAAGAACAGCATATCCACGATATAAATGCCCTAAAATTGGTTTGGAGAAAAAGTCTTGGATCAATCTGAAATATTCAGGATCTCTTTGTGGTCGGGATTTAATCTAAAAATTTGCAAAAACCAAATAATTTTGATAATTTGATAGTGATAACAGAGTAAATTACAGTTTCAAGAATTTCTTTAATTCCCGTTTCGGTTCTTGTTGAAGCTAAAATAAGACGAGGTGATTTATCTTCTTTAAGTATCTTCTTTTTCTGATTAGCTTTAAGTAGAACATGCCCATAATAAGAATCTAAGCCGATAGCATTAACTGCAGCATATTTAGCATCCCATTTACGATTCTCTGTAACAACTTGTACAGTGCCACGTAATAAAGGTTGAATTTCAGGATTTGGTTTATTATATTGAAGTGTTGCTGGAATTGTTTCAGCTTCCATTGCAATTAATACTTTTACAATACTGAAAAGTGCAGCTGAAGCTTCACTATGACCAGTATTTGTTTTAACTGATCCAATTAATAATGGTGATTGTCGATCTTTACAATAGACTTTCTCTAATGCTTCTACTTCTTTGCGATCCGTTTCTTTAAGAGCACAACCGTATGCTTCAACATATTCAACTTCTTTTGGTTCGACTTTAACTTTTTCGTAGAATTCGTTCATAAAGTTCACCATACTGTCAACATCGATATCAAGTAAGGTGCCTTCACGTTGTCCGTTGAAGCATGTTGATACGTTAAGCACACTAGCGTATGAACGTTTAGCTTCACTTGAACGTTGAAGATAAAGAACAACAATACCGTCACTTCTTGCATAACCTTGGGCTATAAATTTATTGATTTATTAAAGTTAGTGATTGTAATTATTCTATGAGGAAAAGTGGATCTAGTACCATCAGCATCAAAAGCTTTTGTTGAACCGTCTGGTGATAAGAGTCCCATATCATTATAGAGCCATTGGAATTCAGAATTTAATGCTAAATTTGCTGTACCAATAATTACAGATTCACATTGACCAGTTTTGATAGCTTCAAAAGCTAAACGTAACACTTCAATACCACTAACCCAATTACTATCATAAGCAACACTAGGACCTTTAAGATTCAACCAATAACTGACACGATTTGGCATCATAGCTCTTGAATGACCAGTTACACCAAAACCACTAATTACCGATTCTAAGAAAAGATTATCATTTTCACCAATTGATGAACCCATAAAACAACCAATACGTTTGCCACGTATCTCAGAAGGATTGACACCTAAATTGGAGAAAAAAAAAACAATATCCGAACAATTGGTTTAGAAACAAAATTTTGGCAATTGAAATACCAGCATCTGCAAGTGCTTCAAAAGTTCTTTCTAATATTAATCGTTGCATAGGATCCATGAATGTAGATTGTTGACGATGGATACCGAAAAAAGCATTATCGAAATATTCAGTTGGTACTTTACCGATAACATTTGTAACACCACGTTCACCATAACGCCAACGTGTATCTAATAATGTTTCATTGCCGAATAAATTTTTGGCAAATTCTTCAATATTTATCGATTTAGGAAAATAACCACCAACACCAGAAATAACAACATCATCTTTAACTAAATCCATAATCGAAGAAGACATGGTACTCTATTATCAAAATAAACAATAACATTCAGACAAAATATTTTAGGATCAAAAAGAAGACTTACACGCCAAATTTAAATTTGTAACGTTGTAGACACACGAACAATACAAAAATAAAATGCCACAAATATGATGATGAAGCTTTATATAAATTTTTACAGCAATATATAAAAGGTGATTATCATTTTCTAGAATAGAATAGAATAAACTATTTCCGCCATGAACTTTTAATGAGTAAATTTTGAATACAATAGTCACAAATTCAATGGAATGTCGGAAGAGTTTAGACGTCTTGTTGCTAGTTGTCTACAAGTTAAAAACTTCCTTTTTAGTAATGCTTTATTGCTTTGCATCCATCGGCTCAGCTCTTCTGCCAGCAGCCTCTGGATGCGTTTAGAACTGATTTTCTTGAGATTGCAAATTTTGCTGCAGCAAAACCAAGATCTGTCTCTGTTTAATATTAGCTCAGTTGTTGGCTGTTGGTGACAATTCTATAAACTTGAAGAGATTGTCGTTTTTGAAATAAAGATGAAGATCTGTCACTTAAGCCCAGCTGATTTTCGGTCTTAGCATGGTTTACGGCTGCGCTTCCCTTATGTTTTTGATGTTTTACTATACAATCAAAATAAAGAACATATGGTTGATTTATGATAAAGTCGAACTTAAGTCGGATTTGAAGAAGGGAAGCCGAACTGGGGCTTTATATAACAATTTACCTATGTGGGGGGTTGATGCTTATCGTGGGCAAACTATCTGAAAGTGATTTTTCTTTTGGCAGACAACCTTAGGAAGGTTGCAAAAACAACATTTAAACTACAGAGGAAGATTATTTGCATCTTATGTAAATTGGGATAAATGCTCGAATTAGGGATCATTGTCCTTACTTTTTTTTTATTGGTATTGACCTTGGTTTTGCTTTTTTTTTGTCCACGTGATAATCGGTTTCTCATTATCAGTAAACTTTAACCTTCTATTTGATTTAAAAAAAAAAAAAAAAATCAAAACATAATGATCCATGTTATAAAAATGACTGGCGACCACATAGTATTTCCTGATTAAAAAATCAATGACCTGTATTAAATGATAAGGTCATCTTTTTTTTTTTATTAACATACCATGAGTAAAGGTAAAGAAAAACAACAACAAATTAATATTCACACTTTATTAAACAAAAAAAAAAAAGAACAAAAATAAAACAAACATAAAACATCTTATCTAAATATTGTTTATAATATCAATATCAATATCAATATATATAGATTTTGGTTTTTTTTTTTATACTAAACATCTTGCATATGGAAAGAACAATAGATATGTGCAATATCTAGAACTGTCTTTTATGCCTCGCATATCATCATTTTTTTGTCTTGAAATTTTAATCAATAATTATTGCCTAATTAATATAATAAAAACTACCATCATATGTTTTTGAAATATTATTATTATTATTACATAAAACATTTTGTTTTTTTTTAGTTTCTCAAATATCAAAATATCTCCAACTGTTACTCATGATATTTCTTTACAAATTTCTGATATGATAAGTGAATGATATTTATTTTTTTTTTATTTGTAAAAGGGGGAAAACCGAATTGAGCAATCAGATATGCATGCGTATTGGTGAGTGTATAAGAAAGATATGATTTGTATTTTAGAAAAAAAATGAGTAACAGCCCATATTTAACTACTGCCTAAAAATACAATGAATACAGTCGTGTTGTGTGTTCCATAAGCAAAAGCCACTATTTTATTTAAAATAGCGAATACATTTAGATATTGTTTTTTTTTTGAATAATTGATTGATCTACAATAAGACAGTCAAATTGCATAATCATGATATTGTTGTGATTAAAACAGAATTAATTTGGTCGATTGCTATTTGACTGTCGATTATTTATTTATATATTTTTTTAATTAATAATAATTAACTATGATTTGTATACAAGATTTAAATCTACAGAAATCTATAATAATATGATTAATTCTATATGAAGCGAAAATTTTTACCCTGAAATTGTTGCCGATAATTACCTTTTTTTTTTTGTTACAAAATAGTTGCATTGAGATTCATAAGTTATTTATTTATTTATTTATTTTTAAAGGGTGAGTAGGGTGAAATTTTAAAAATCATCTGTGCTGGCAACCGTTCATTTTTTCAAAAAGTATAAAATGGAATAAACAATTTTGCGTCTTTTTTCATAATTAATTAATTAGCATACTAATTTAATAATAAATCTCACAAAACCCAATACTGATTCTTCTTGTTTTTTTTTTCCTCTAATTATTTATATTCAAATATTTTGCAAAAACCGTGAAAGACAAAAATCTATACACAATAATTAAAAACTATCTACGCTTCATTATTTTTTTTTTGTTTAATAATTTTCTTTAATAATTTCTCTTATTAATAATAAAGACCCTGTTTCAATAAAGGCTATTTAAAAGATATATCTCACGTTAGCTGATTGTTATTAACTTTCTTTCTTTGGTTTATCGATAATAATAATAATAAAATTCAGGGTTACAAGTCGTTCGGCTTGATTGTTTGTTGAAAGGGTGGGTTTTTTTATTTTAATTCAAACTACCACACAATTTGGCACCGTTTTTTTTTGTTTTAGCAATACAGCTACAGACAAAGCTAGATTTGACTGCTTGCTGCACAACACGACAACTATTTATTTATTTATTTAATTAATTAAATAGCCGACAACATTAAGGCCCCTGCTAAAATCCTAATAATTTGTTATCAATCTAAAACAGGGATAGCCAACAAGATAATTAACCCCCTTTTCTCTTGTTTTTTCTTAAAAAAAAATTATGTGATGAAGAAGAATTAGAAGCGAATTTAGTGTGCCGGATTTGTTTGGTTGAAAAGAATGTTTTTGTACAATTTTTTTGAAAAATTGATCCATAATTTGGCACATTTTTTTTGTTTTATTTGTTAAATATTTAAATTTTAATTCTATTTAAGAACACTCAATATAACACAAAGGGATAACAATAGATTGTCCCCATTTATAGTCAAACGTTTAAAAATCGGATAAATTTAAAAATTACATCGACAATAAACATGAAAAATTTCTTTTTTTTTTTGTGTGTGTGTAAATAATCGACTAGATTACGTTATTATCACTACCACTAAATAACAAGCCAGTGTTTATTTCTTTCAATATTTCAAATAAAATTAACGTAAATATAGTTTTATCGTCTAATAATAGTCGAAAAAGCGTTTATTTCAATCAATGCGACTTGAACCCGGTACATCTACTAGTCCGGGTTCAAACCCCGTCAATTGAGTCCAACTTTTTCCAAACTATTATGCCAAATAGAACTATACTTAAAAAAAAAAACTAAACGGCGCGCTAAGTACAATATTGTAATTTAAAAAAAAAAAAAAACCTCTGAATAAATACGTAAAGCACTAACTACTGTTCTAAATTATTATTATTATTGTAAAACATTTCGCGACAGTGCATTGTTACATAACGTGATCACAGTGAGCTACCACTAACCACAAATAGACTGTTTTTTTTTTTAAATCTTGTTTCTTCTAATAATATTTTGCACCAAAACATCGCAAAAATATTGCATTAATTTGTTATATTTATTATTGAGTGATGTGAGCATTTCATTTGAATATTTATGAGCAAATCATTTTTTTTTCATTTGGAAGAAATAATTTGGCACACAACTGCAAACATATCTTCCATACCATAAGAAGAAATAATTCTTATTTTGTTGGTTGGTTTTTTTGTTTTAGTAAAACGCACAGCCTAAATTTAAAAATTATTCAAAACAATAATAGAACTCGGAGATCAATCCAAAATTACGAGTATTTTCATAGTTGTAATACTGTACTCTAGAGGGCGCGCTATTATTTAATACCCAAATTATGGAACGATATATAATCGAGTTGAATTAAAAATTGAGGGTGTTTTTTTTTTTGTATAATAAACACCTATTGCACAATGACCCTCTTAAATTATAGAAAAGTGCCCAAATCACTCTGAATTTTTTAACTTTTGATGGATTTGAAAAACATTCGTGACGTAAAAATCTGTTTTTATATAAAATAAATCTAAAACAGTCTCGAATGTTTTTCTTTTGGCTATCATTAAAATACTTCTAAAAATCATAATAATACTAGCAGATCAAACAAATTTAAAATTTTCTATAAATAAATACTATAAAACTCAATACCATTATTATTATAATATCAATATACTATATATATACTTTTTTTTTAAATATATACCTTGAAAGTTATTGTCCCGCCATATATTTACATAACGTTAAAATATAAATAAATAAATAACAACAAAGAAAAAAACTATAACTAATATCAGTACAGAACAATAATTGTGTCACCATAAATTTTCCAGACTAGTTTATTCTAACAAAACAAACAAAAAACCTACAGCGGTTCTCGAATACTTAATTAATTCATTAATAATAATCGTAATAATTAACAAATAAAATAGTGTGGTCCAAGTATTTTGCATAAATGGAAAAAATGTCTTATCAATCTTTTATTAATTATTATGTTTCTTAATAGACGTCTTTTGTACTTGTCTCTGCTTATTTATTATTTTATTTTTTATTTTTTTAATATTTTTGAGAGCTGATGTTAAAGCCACTAAAATTTTGGCACTTTGTTACACGGTAACTTTTTTATTTCTAAAAAACAATAACTAAACTAAATAAGAAGAAATAAGGTGACAATTTTCTTTGGTTTCTTTTTTTTTTTTTTGTCTTATATGAGCAATTTTAATTTTTCACTAAATCGAAGAAAGGGTGAATAACTTGCAAAGTATAAATATGATAGAAAATTGTTTAACAATCCAATTTTTTTTGTTGAAATTAACGCAATAACTATTTGTTTTTTTTTTTAGAAAAATTTGTCTATAACTGACAAGATAATAATAATAATAAACATTAAACATTTTCTTGATTGTATCTAAATATATCATTATAAATATTATTACTATATAAAAAATTCAAAACAACGAATCTTTGGCTTGTTCCCCATTACCAATCTTATTATTTTTTTATTTTTTTTGTTTCTTTTGGTTTGTTTTTAAGTAACCGCATCATTGACAATAAATATTGTCAATTATTTGTATTTTATTTTTTTGTTACATTAGATAAATCAGACCATAATAATAATGATAATAATAATAATAATTACTTATTGGTATTATCTGAAATACCATTGTATTTGGGGATCAGTAGTTGTAATAGTAGTAGTAGAAGTAGATGGTGGCACCAAGAGCTGTTCCTGATACCAGGGCCAACTCAGTTAATGGATTGGGGCCTTTACAATATGATTCGGAGCAATATAATGATAACCAGGCATTGGTAGACCAGCAGTCTCCATTGATATCCTGTTGAAATATACGAAATTATCAATAAATAAAATTAATTTAAAATAAAAAAACCAAAAAAATCACGTTAAAACAAGAAACAACTAAACTACAATTTTTCATTTGAAGAAACTTTTTAAGGTCTTTGTTTTTTTTTGAAAAATAAAAAAATTATTAGAATAATTTTTGGATTATTAGAATGATAGAAGAGAGAGTGAAAGATTAAGTGAGAGAGAGAGGAATAAAATAATTCAAACATCTATATTATAAATGTTTGAATTATTTTCTTTACGAAAATCTCTTATTTTAATTTTTTTTTTAAAAAAAGGCAACGATAGGAGACTATGGAAATGGTTAAGCTTACCGGGAATGATTGAATCTTCTTGCCTGGATTTTGGTATAGGCATCGGTCTGTTAGCAGGCTTAGGAGATGAACACACAAACCATGTTACAAAACTTTCACACTTTAAAAAAAATCATTATTTTTTTGCACCAAAAATGTGTCGTTTTTTTTTTTGGGAAAAAAACAAATAAATGTACGAAATACATATAATAGTAATAATAATAATAAAATTAACCACAATAGAGAATATATGCTGTTTTCAGACAAAAGTGGTTGAAAGCTGGAATGTAAAATGTACCTGTTGTGGAAATGTACGAAATATTATAGGTCGTGAATTTTAACTTGGAAAACCGACTATATACTTTGTGTTTAGATAAAATTCTCGCTCTATAATACGTTTCGATTATTGTTGAAATAAAAAAAAATTTGGAATTTTATTAAACACATACAATGTATTGTTTGCTATTTTCTTTAAATACATTGAAGTTTTCTTTTTAAATCTTATTTAATACACTAACATATTATGTAGAAAATTATGGTCGTTATATCATACTACACCTACAACTACATAAACAAAAAAAAACAAAAAAAGAGACAACTTAAATTCTACATAAACACTTAATATATTATGAAAAATGTTTTGTCTTAAAGTAAACTTATTATTTTGATCCATGATGAAATCTTATCGGTTTTATATGAAAACAAAAACAATTCAAAAATTATAATGCTGTTGATATGTCAACAACAAAGCGCCTTAATTCTTTTTCTTCTTCTTCTTTTCTTTTGTACAAAACTATGTCTAATTAATTTTCCTTTGTCATCATATTTGTGTATCAATTACAATTTGAAAGTGATGAAATTTTGCATCACGTTTCAAAAATTCCTGATAAAAAGTATCTACATAAATGTGTAAATAATAAATTAAAAAAAAAAAAAAATGTTAATAATAAACATATCGCAATTTTGTTTTGTTTTGTAACATCACACGCTTTAAGACATAAACTGAAAAAATTGTATACTTTTTTTATATAACGTTATAAAAAGAATTATCCTTCTAAAAAGCTCTGTTTACACCCACGATTCTCTACTGATTTTAAAAAAATTGTAAAATCAAAAAAAAAAAATGTATAACTTTTATGTAATTTCTTTTCTTTTTGTTAACTAACTTATCTCTCCTCCCTTTCCCCCCATACGACAATATTCATTAAAAATTTTGTATTTTAATACGGATTGAATTTGTTCCGTTCACTCTTCAATTTGGAACCTTCTGATGGTCCACCGCTGCCACCAGGTGAACGTAGCCTTGGTGTATAATTCTTGTGTGTACGATGGACACCAGTTGTTTGGACAGGTGGTGCACCTGCCTGTCCGCCCAAAAGCTCAGTTAAGCCACCCAATGCACTGAGACTGGTCAGAGCGTTGAGGGCACCAGGTTTTGCCAATAATTGGGCTAGAGGAATGGCACTGGCCAGGGGAGAGGCAGCAGTGGAGGACTGGCTGGACGCGCCAGTACTAGGAGAATTTTGGGCCTCAAGGTTAGCTTTCTGCAGCTCAACACTAAGGAAAAACACACAAAAGAAAAAACCAGGATTGTAGTGATAAAAAAAGTGCATGTTTTTGTTGTTGTTGTTTGTGAAAATAAAATGGCAAAAGGGTACATTTGGTACATTTTTTTTTTAAATCAATCAAAAAAAATATGTTCCAAACGTAATGGAGAAGGCAAAATTTGCAAGGAAATGTAATCGAAACATTCCAAAAGACTATTTTTTATAAAACACCATATACGCGTACGAGAAAAATCTTTAGGAATATTTGATTTATAATAAAAAATAATAATAAAAGTGAGAAGGACTGGATCAGTTGATGTGTTATTGAGATTTAAAAAACAAATAAGGAGTTTTATTAAAATTTTTAAATCTTAACTTTTTTCTTTTGGAAATTTTTGGGAATTAAGGCTACTTTTAGGATTCCAAGAACACATCAAATGATAAAAATTATGTTCCATCCCATCAGTTGATTTATATTTTTCTAAAGGCAATCATCTTCTCCTATCCTATAGTTTTGTTCAAATTTACATTTAAAAAAAAAAATGAACACTAATTCATTCATCTTCAGTCATACTTTGAACTACATGTTTTACAAAACAAAATAAAATCTCTGCTAATATTCAATCAAGCATTGATTAACTGGCAAGGATAATAATAGGACATTGAGGTATCTTGTCTGATATTTTATAAAGACAAAATACAATAATAATAATAATCTGTTTTAATAATGCGAGAAATAATAAAACAAAAGAACAAAAATGCAAATAATAATAATAAAAATCGAATTGTACCAACCTCATATTGATGAGATATTGGGCCAATGCAACAGCATCCGGATTTCCTGATATTGTAATTGTACGATCAGTAACACCATTCTCACGATCATCACAATTCGATATACGTATCATAGCACCAGATATTTGTCGTATTTCAGCAATTTTCGTACCACCTTTACCAATAATACAACCAATCAATTCATTTGGTACAGTCATTTCATGTGTTTGTTGATTTAAATTTTGTTGATTACGTGAATTTGATGTACGTAATTGAGATCCAGCTAGTGCAGCTAATGCTACCAAACAAAAAAACGAAATATACATATTCTAAAAATTAATTTTGTATGAAAATAAAACAAAAATTACCTGCTGGATTTAATCCGCCTGTATTTGCTGGTGCAAGACCACCTAAACCTAAGGCTGCTAGTCCTGCAAGAGGACTTTTACCAAGTGCACTCATCTGTAACAAAGCAGATATCTAATTTTTTCAATAATTAATTTTAAGAAGAAGAAAAACGTTCATTTTCTTCTAAAATAGAGAGAGCGAGAAAGAAAAGAACAACTGCTTAATTACTACACTACCCTCCTCATTATTAATAGAATTTCAATGCAAATTGTTATAATAATTATTTAATATTAGGCCAGCCTTAATTTTGTTCAAATTAAAAAAGAACGAACCTAAGATTAAAAATAGTAGCACTATCCTAGAAAGATTTGTGATAGATTTGCTAAAGGCCACCTGTCATTATCATCAGAAGTTACAAAATAGATAAAAGTTGTTTAGAAAAATACAATTTTCTAAAAGAATTTTATTTGAAAAAAAAACAAAACAAAAAAAAGTTAATAAATCACCTACCTGTATACGAGTTCAAAAACATTTTTCAAGATTTTTTTTAATTAATCGCATGGTGTCCCTTTTAATTATAAAACCAACTGTAATCATGCATATGCAACATACGATAGAGGGAAAAAGAATACAGTAACTTCACGATTATCGTACAAATTGTACAAAAAAATAAAGAAATATACAAGATCGTTGTCAACAAGAAGCAGCAATTAACGAGTATGACAAATACTGAATCATTAAATTATCAAAATAATAATAATAATAATAATGGAAAATAAAGTACACTCCATTTGCATTGCATTGAAATTGAAGTATTTATTATAAAGCAAAAACTAACAAATATTTCGTGTAAATACCAAAAAAAATTGTAAAACATGCAACATCATTACTGGAACAAAAAAAAATATCCCGGTTTTTTGTTCTCTTTCATAGAGTGTAGTGTAATAGTTACGCAGTATATTGCAGTGATAATAAAATTTAAATAAAGGTGAATTTTTTCAACTTTATATAACAATAATTTAAATAAATTTACAAACAACAACAATAAACAACATTTATAATTAAAATTAAAACAATAATTGTATCTACACACACAATACATTCAAACATTTGTTTTTCAAAACCTTTTAAAATTAAATCAAAGCACTAAAATAAACCCAAACCTTTGCCCCAGAAATAATTTTTCTCTTAAATTGATCTCGCCAGATATAATTAAAACAAAAAAAAGAAACATTAATAGAAATCAACCTTGTACAAGATATCTCCAAAATGTATTTTTTTTTTTTATAATTACACTCTGATTACACAATCATTAGCAATAAATAGAGTAGTAGCAAAATATTTGTTTTGGAGGCACTTGTATACCCACTCCGTATATTCAAGCAAAGTTAGGGTTATTTTTATTTTAAATTAACTACTTTTTTTAGAATGTAAAATAAAAAACTATAATTGGATAGTTTCTAAAACATAACAAAATACTAAGGAAAAAAAATCAAACAAAAACAGAATAGAAATATAATTTGCAGGCAACGTAATTTGGTATCAAAAAAAACAATAAACGAAAACAAAGTAACGTTACTTTCTGTACAAGGATTTTTTTTTGTCTTAAAAATAATAATAAAGGGTGTGTTGTGTTTTTTTTTTGGTTTTTGTAAAAGGGCAGGGGGCACCATTACGATCAACTTACATCTGGCAATAGATGCGCGGGCGGTAGGGCTGCCTGCAAGTGTCCGTTCTTGAGCGGCTCGAGTGGCATGAATGGTGCCGCCGCTGCTGTTGTTGTTGTTGGTGCAACAGCAGCCAACGGATGACCGAGGGGCAAAGGGGGAAGTATAGGAGTCATTACTGTTGCATTACTTACATCTGTATGGGCGGGAACGGCGTAGTTGCCTTGAATTGTATAGGCCTGTCCGCCGGCCAGGATCACAGGGCCACCAACTTGGGGTTTGGGGCGATAAGGGATAGTAGCTCCTTTAGGAGGGGACTGTAAATTAACAAACAAACAAACAAAACAAAACGATCAATATATTGATGTAAAATTGTTGAATTTGAGAAAAATTTGAAAAAAATCAGCTCTCATAATCTTGGCACATTGGGCCACAATCAATCGAAGTTGTAATTGTAGAACAATCACAACCATAATCGATTCCCCCTTGCCTTTATGTTTTCTCATCATATTTGTTGTAATTTTTTCAAAAAAATTTAAAAAAAATTGAGATTTACCTCAAGCATAACGTTGCAAATATGATAAATGCATTGTGTGATAGCTTCACCAGTACCAGATATTGTAACAGCACGTTCTGTTGAATTTGGCAACATTTCAGATGCTACTTGTATTGATGCACCAGTAACTTCACGTATTTCTTTAATTTTTGAACCACCTTTACCAATTAATGAACCACATTGACTTGCAGGTACAATAAGTCTTAATGTTATTGGTGGTCTTGGTACACCACTACCTCCACTATTTATATCCTGGAACTGGGAACACCACTGATGGATCCCATCATAAAACAACATAGTGAGGGGGGAAAGAAAGAAAAAAATACACAACATTAACAAAATGCACATATACAACACTAACAAAAAATTAAAAAAAAAAATCAAAAACGTTTATCTTATTTTTTTAATGGGGTAAAAAAATCTACAATCCCTCAGATCTCATAATCTTGTGCTCATAGGACCACTGACTTTGTTGATTTTTGTAATCACAATCAATACGATTATGATTAGGGCATCAACCGAACAATCAACAAAATCCAATTCCTAGCGTTTCAAGTTGTCATCATTGGGAATTGTTTTTACAAGAAGAAAAAAAAGCGCTCTATTATTAAAACAATGATGTAACAACATACATGCTTCAAAAAATTTGAATTTATCCAAAAATTGATAAAATATGATTTATTTGGCGTGTGCTCACCTCTTCGAATTTTTTGCAAATTAATGTGAACGCTTTGAAAATTGCATTTGTTGATCCTGTTACTGTTACAATACGTTCAGGACATGAACCATCAGATATGTTGATTTTGGCACCAGACTATAAATAAATAAAAGAAAAACACGCACACATGTACATATTAAAAACTATATATATGTATTTTACTAATTATAATTAATGTAAAATAACAGGTGTGAAGATTTCTAATTGTAAATCACAAGAATTTTAATTCAATTTATTTTAAGATTGACACAGATTTAAACAGTCTACAACAACACTACTAATAATAATAATAATAATAATCTTACCTCTTCACGAAATCTTTTCACAATTTCCCCTTTTTTACCAATAATACTACCAACTTCCTATAAAAAAAAAGATAAACAGAGAAAAAAACAATAGAATTATTGATCTGATTTGAAATTAATTAAAAATCAACTTTGATACACGGAAAATTACGACGTCATATCTAATCAAGGACATTCAAGCTTTAAGATACTCAACAACAATAATATAAACAATTTCTTTTGTTTATTATAATAATAAATTGATTATAAAACAATTAGAAAACAATTTTTGGCAATGCATCCAATGATTAACCCAGTAGGCTATGATGTTGTTGTTGTTGTTTTTGGGAGCTCTATATTAATCTATAATTAAACCTATAAATGGTTTGGCAATTTTATGGAAATTTGCAACAACAATTAGAAGTAATAAAAGTACAAATAAAAACGCTGCATATGTATTAAATATACAAAGTTACATGTAATATTGCAGCATTTATTAGTCTTCTAAGAAAAAAATCCTATTAACAAAGGTTTCAATCGATTATATTTTTTATATAAGGGAAAAAACAAACAATAATCTTACCTTCCCTTGCATAATAAGCCTAATTGTGAGTGTAACATTTGGGTCATCATTCATGATTGGTTTATCCATATCCATAATATATTAGAAAATGGGTTAAACAGGGTTGAAGGGGATAAATGGGTTCAGATCTGTAATTGAAACAAAAACAAAAAAAAAACCATTAGAATTTTACTGAAAAAAAATCACTATAACCTAGAAAAACAAAACCTAAACGCCAATAATGGTGGTTCATTATTCAATTGTTTTTTTTTACCTAAACAACTTGATTGTTTAATACGATTTATGAATTATTTAATAAAAAACTAAAAAAAAACAACGCTTTGTGTGTGAATGGATAACAACAGTTAACGTATTTTCTTGTGTTTTTTTTTATGATTGCTTTTCTATTTACTCATGTAGACACACACATAACCAACGAAGTCATGCGCGTCATTGATTCTAATACAACTAAAATATTTATTACGAAATTCGTAATTAATTCAATTTTAAATTAAATTATTAATTGATAATAATTGATTTGAAATTATGAAAAAAAAAACGACTCACTTTGAACCCACAGAATTGATAGGGAAATTATAAATGAAACTGGAACTTGAATAAAAAAAAACGACACTCGACTACCCCACCACGTGCTTCATACACCAATGCTACCAACAGATAACTGAAATAATTTGTTATGGAACTAGAATTGTGGAATGGCGCGCAATTTAAACTATTTTCTATTGTTTATTTTTAGAATTTTGCCAATTATACGAATATTTCGAGTGGAGAAGTATCCAAACAACTATAATTGGCTAGAATTTTCTTTTTGTTTCTTTAGTTTTCTTCTTCTTTTTGGGATTAACTGAATTATGCGGGAAAGTTTCTAGATATAATTGGGAAAGTTTTTATATTTGTCGACAACAAAGCTTTATTTTATTAAAATCGTATTTATTGATCGATAAATTAAAAAGCCATTAGTGTTGTGTTTTATAAAAATCCATCTCTATTGTGGGATTTAGCTTTCAATCAATTTTGATTAAGTTGGAACAGGTATAATAGCAACGTAATCACTCTAATACAGAGTATCGTTTTATAAAATATTCTTTTTTTTGCGTTTCTTTCTTCTTCAACAAACATCAATAGATGTAAACAGTTGAATACAACATATATCTTCGAAATATAGTTATATAAGTGTGTATAACTAGTGATTGTGGAACGTGCTTGTTTCCTGATACTATGAATAATATCTCTCTATATCCAGATTTCTATCGGTGGGATTTGTAAGGTTTCCGAGCAATTTTCACAGCTTACAAGGATCAGTGTTTCACTCCACTTCACTCCCATTCTATACCTATACACTACTATTGATATAATACGTTAAGTTTTCCACGATTTTTAGTCTTTTCAATATAGAGAAGAATAGAATGAAAACAACACAAAATAACGAAAATATACAAAAATGTTGTATCTATCGTCTATCGTTTTTAAATTTAACCCACCTCAAATGTTCATATTTCTAAAAAAAAAGAGCTGAAATTATAAAATATACACACATATACTGCTATTACCTCGACTTATACACTAATACACACAGATGGAGCGTCATTTTAATATTATCCATAGCAAACTCTACGGGTTTCCATGAAATTAAATTAGCTAGCAGGTATTACCTTGTCATAATATTTTTACTCTGGTCGGCTCCTTCACAGAGGGGTTGGTATATACTTAACTACCACACCAACATAACTGGCAATAGTTTAAAACGTTTTAAAGTCTAATTTATTGGGGAGTTGATTAAATTTTTTTTCGCAACATTCTGTATTTCTTCTTACATTCGTTTCTATAATGACAATTTAAGGCCAGTTTCTTTTTTTCTTCTCTCTCGTTATTATTGTCATTACAATTCGACTATATTAAATCAAGTCGGTTTAATTAAATTAAGAAAAAATAAATTAAACTAGTCTGTACTAGTTGTCTTTTTTTTTTGTTTTAGTTAATTTCTCACTAATTTGATTGTTAAATGGTTGGAATAAAGTTTTCAATTTTAAATTAAATCAACTTTGATACCACTATATAGAGTTACATATATAGAAAATCTACTTTTCTTCCTCAGTTCTCTCGTTCTTCTAATGTTTTTACAATGGAAATCACGTAGTAGTTGATAGAGAAGGAGCTTTCGGCAAGATAGCAAAACAAGAAAAAAAAAACAAAAACTTTAAGATAACACCCAACACCTGTTGCTAGTTTTGTACGAAATATTCCGATTTGGGAACATTTTCCCAAAAAACCATGTCCACTGATCGATAGGTAAACAACAATACTGTAATAGAAAAATTTGAATGCAACAACCGGGATTTGTACCCCAATCTCCTACTTGCCGGACAACAGAGGTAGATGAATTTGAAATAAACGTCGGTCTGCAGATTTGGCAGTAATTATGAATTTTTGTATAATTAAATCCTTTTAAATAAGAAAAAAACGAGTAATTAGTTGTTTTTTTGTATAAATCTTAATGAAAAATATATTATTTGATAAAATATAAATGGGAAAGCGAGTGATTTCGGTGTTGTAGTTTAAAATTTGTTAAACTCGTCAAATCTTATAATTAAATGACAAATTTAACCTTTATTATAGGTACATAGAATTTTTTTAAGAATCGTTAATGCAACAAAAATTCTCTTTTAATTTTCGTTAAACTTGTTCTTGTTGTACAGCAACAGAAAAAAAACATAAGACATTTTCGCATTATAAAACTTTACCAATTTGTTTCTTAATCAATTTAGAAACAGATCAATCAAGTGAAAAGTTTTCACGAATACAATTAACGTACAAAAAAAACGATAACAAGAGAGAGCAAAATTTAAACTTTTCTATATAGATGAAACGGTAAAATTCTTGTTTAATCTTAAATATGTACATTAAGCAGAATTTATTTATGAATAATTCATTATCCGTATACACACACACACACACACATGTATACAGTAAGTAACATTTAATTGTTTTTACGTTCCCCCAGAAGTCTACAAATAAAGTTAAAATGGAACGAGATTATGGTAATCTTAGTAAATAACTTTGTTGTTTTAAAACATCTCACTGTCAGGCAAAAGTGGAGTTGTTAAATGTAAATCAGCATTTGAATAAAAGTCGATTTTAAACTGAAAATTTGTTTAAAAAAAAAACAAAACTGTAAAAGAGAAATATTGATGCGAAATGGTGGATGCGCCGGGCGAAAAATCCCCTATTCCATACATTAATTAGATGAATCATTAAATATTAATGGAAGCAAATAAAATAAAACACAAATCATATACTAGACACACTGTTCCTTATCATTATCATTAGATAAATCCATTCTTGTGGAAACCTGAAAGATTGTAACCTAAAAATCTCGAAAAATATGCACAACTAGACCGAAAACGGTTTGATTTTCATAATATAAACTCAACAAACACAAATCTTAATGAAAGTCTGCTCGATGGTAGAAATCTTTAATAAAACAAATGGGAAACTTCAAACTCTTCTAACTTGTTACTGTGTTACGGTGTAACTCGAGTATTTACTAACAGCAGTAGCAAAACTGCTGTTTTTATTTTGTCGCGTTTCTATTTCAGAACATCTTCCTCTATAAGAGAAAAAAAGAGAGATAGAGAGAATAGAGAAGTATAGGGAAATAGGTATTATATGCACGTACGTAGTTATTTATGTGGAGTGGATTGGTAGCAACAACCGAACATCACCTGAGTACTCCCTAGTGAGTTGACAGTTTCCAATATCATATTAGATCACTACCATTCTATACACTAGTAGTAGCTTATTGTACCTACATTCCCAATTCAATTATGTAACGTAATATGACCTTACTTACAGTAAATGTTGAGGTTACAGATCCTAAGGGGTACCTATCCTTAATTAGATCACTGCCACTATATACAGGTATTAACTCGATTCTGTTGTACATCACAACAAAGGCAAATCTATAAAAATGTAGATAGATAGACCAAATAGATGGACATCTACTATCCTTGTCTTACCGAATTTTAACACATAGGATTTCCATATAAGTAAGACAAAGACAGCATGATATTCCATAGAAATTGTTAATATGACGTTTTTATCTATAAGGTTTCATTTTAAATCTACAAAGTGAGAAAAAAGTTGGAATTCTACCATGTTGTCGAATGAAATAAATATCACGACTTTTTCAATATTGAAAAGAAGAAAGACAAGATATATGAGACACTATGAACAAGAGTTGGAAAAAAAAAGAAAAAGTAAAAAACATACCGGAAATTACAAACGTGCTCTTTTAACTAAATTTACTTTTTTTCTCTTGTTGAAAGAAAAAAAAAAGAGGAAAAGTATCCCAATGAGATCATCATCACGATTACAACATTCCAACGGAAATACTTTGAGAAATATAAAATTTATCGTATTTTAAATGAAATTATCATATAAGCTCTACGTTTTTTATGTAAAATGGAATAAAAGAGATGAGAAAAAAATACAACGTAGGTACGTATGATGAAAAGTTTTACAAACGTGTATGTATGTATGGAACAAGTACGATATGTCATCATGTTAATGATGAATAAGGTTCAAATATGGAATAAAATAATGGAAACGTACAGGATAAAATGGAATAAAAGAAAAGTGTCGAATCAATAATAAAAACCATGAACGTGACTTGAATATTAAACTTTCTTCACTTCCAATTCATAAAATTTCAAATCAAATCTTTCAAGGATTATTTAAGAATTTATGTTGTCGATTAATTTTCATTGTTCTTTGATGAATTTTCAATCTTCGTCAACTTTCCCGAACGTATAAAAGGATATTGGAATTTGCTACAGTAGTATTCACTATACAGCCGGCATTTCTAAATGAATACATTGAGACACATACCGCTAGACGTAAGTCACGTGCTACTCTAGTAACGCTCCTTATTCTACTCGTTTACAAATACCTCTCTTTCTTTATTGGTTTTACCGAGTAACTTGGATTGTTAGCGTTCCTTATTTTACTTGTTTGTAAATGAGATTGAACGATGATGATTACATAGAGAATACGATTGTACATTATTGTAATTATTTTTGGGCATGATTTGAGGCAAAGATGCTTAACAATTTCCCTTAATTCCACCAAGAAACGTTACAATATTAAAGATCGCATTAAATTCTCGAGATGAATATTTAAACACTGTCTTTCCCAACATGCTCATTCCATCCTTCTCGTTATTAATTTTGAAAAGCTTTATTAGAAATTCATTTGACAGTTTCAGGCAGTTTTTAACAATTTATTATTCAATTTTTTTTTTTTTGTCTTATCCTCAATACTGATTGTGAGTTTCTTTGTGAAAAGGGGTGATATTTCCATTTTTAACATATAGATTTTTAAAAAAATAAACAATAATTCCACTCTCTAGTTATCGTTTCTAGAGACAAACTGATAAGTTGTCTGTTATCATTCGATTTAAACTGAACGATTGACAACAAGATCATCACGCTCTTCGAGTTGTTGTTGTTGTTGTTGTTGTTTTATTGAATTCGGAAATAACGTTTTGTTATAGAAAAATGCGGTTATCACATAGTGAAACAAAGGGATTTCGCACCATCGAATGAAATTTGTTGTATTTGATCGAAAAATAAAATATAAAACAAAACAAAAACACAAAGCAAATAGTCGAAATAGGTATGTAACAGTCTGTCGATAACAGTATAGTAGGATTGAATTTTAATTAAAATTCGAAAACTATTAAACTCTCGATTCATTTGAATTTGAATTTCAAAGTTTGAATTTAACAAAATTTTCAATTCAACTTCACTAAAAGCTGTCTTATTCACAAAACAACACAACATACATACAATATCTATATATACACGTGCATGTAATGTTGTATACAGCTGGATAAAATCAGGAAAACAAAAATAATTTAAGAGAAAAGAGCATTGTCAGCACAAAGTTTCATTAGATGGCCTGTGTGTATATATGTGGAGAGGAAATATCTCTCCGTTAATAACAAAATCCGAATTAAAGAGCTTTCAGCTAAAAGCTGCTGTTACTGGCTGTTATAGATACATTAAAAGCTTGAATGTTTTTGTGATTTACTGTATATAGTTTGGATAATTTTGCTGACTAGCACTTGTTGTTACAAGAAAATTAAGCTGTCTATATATATATACCGAATAAAGAGACAGTAGTTGGCAAAAAAGTATAGTCATAAACAATAATCTGATTACAATTTCTACATCTGTTCCATTTTAAAGTCGTATAAATCATTATTTTCAAATTTATTACATTGTTCTACTTCATCTAATTTGTACTTGAAGTAATTTTACACTTCTATTATTCAAACTACAATAGCGACACCTATACGATGTAGTAGTACAACAACAGCATTATATCCTTTTCAATGGATTTATGAGAACGTGCTGATAAGATTAATGACATGTTTGTGTGGATATGAGGGGGTGAGAAATGTTCTATAAATAACATGGAAATCTTAAGGTGCGTCTACACATTTAGTCTGGCAACATATGCTGTCTGTATCAAATGCCAACGCAAGTCAGCAGTTTTGAGTACTGCCCATGTGTCCGAACAACACCGCCAACGCATGCAATTTGTTCCATGCGAGAGCGGTAAATGAATAAACATCAAAGGAATGTTGCAAGCAATGTGTGTTCCGTGTAGACGTGTTTTACGGTTACTTAGTAAATGTTATTAGCAATGCTTACAGTATATTGCCGGATCAATATGTCCATGTGTAGACGCGCCTTTAAAGTGAACTACTGACACACTACCAACACAACAACAACAACAACAAATCCTACAATGTTGGTAGTGTCGGATCGACTATCGTCATTGTGAAACTTATAAATAGAAAGATCAGTCTAATGATGTTGAAAGGGATTGGATTTGACCCTTGTTTGTTAAATGGTCGATGCGAACATCAACTGTTAGTGTTAGATTTCAATGTGATAACACGATAAAGATTACATGTTTTTTTTTTTATTGTAAAGTTCATCCCTACCAACAGCATTTAAAATGTACAACAGAAATGGTAGATAGGAACAAACCTTATAAATCTATAGGTAATTGAAAAAGAATTAAACAAATTAGTCTATAAACTGTAATTCTCTCTTGTTGTTGAGAGTTAATTGAACTAGTTTATCTCATACAATTTGTATCCAGGATGTTCCCCAATAAACAAAATTGCTAGTTGTATGTGATTCACTTGATTCACCCATCCTCAATCAGTCTATACACATATGGTAGATGGAAGGGTTTTATATTAAAGGAAATATAAATGGGATTGCTATTTAATAAAAGAGATATCATTAATAAAATTAATATTGAAATTAAACAGTTTGGTGGGGGTAGGGGCGGTTGATAGCGGTATAAAAAACTTAAAATCAAAACGATATTGCATATGTTGCCTGATGTGGCATGAAATATTGCAATATTCGATCAAAATTTGTTGGTTTTTAATTATTACAGTCGTTGATTGTTAATCAAAGTCAGTAGAGTGTTAATAACAGGTCGATCAATAAAAATTACCTAACGATTGGTAATTTTTGATGATTTCAAAATTTCAGCAAAATCTACAGTGCACGCCCGCTTAATAAACAAATAGAAATAAACCGAATTGAGTATGGTTACATATTTTATTATTAACAGTTAGTAACGCTAATAACTCACCGGTCAATAGAGATTAGTTAATTGTCGGTAACTTTTGATAACTTCTGTATAATTTAGAGAGTTTTTTTTGAATTTGTTTAATTTACCGGAACGTCTGGTCTAGGAATTATTTATTTCTCTGTTGTTTCTTCTATTCTTTAAAGTTGAAAAATTGTTCATTTAACTGCATACACTGTCTATAAATTTTAATGGATTGACATGGTCGACATTTTTAAAAAATTGAGAACGTAGATTTCCAAATGATGCAACAACATCTTTGAGCTGAAATTATTCAATAAATATCTAGGAGAAATTTAAAAATAAATTTACAAAAATAGCCAACCAAAATTGTAAATATACAGTTTACAGTTTTTAATTTTAATTTTAATTTTTTTTGTAGAACAAGAACTTGCTTGATTGAAACGGAATTTACAAGTAATATTCGTGAAAAATCAAGTATAATAAAGGCAATTAATTCACGACGTGATAAATTCCAAATTTCATCTTTTCCAAACTATAATCATCTCTTTCCGTTTCATCATTTTCAATTTCCTGTAAAACTTCCCGTCCTGTGTTCTCTTTCATTGCTACCATCTCTCTAGTTGATAAAATACCTACAAACCACCCACCTCCGTAGCTTGTGGCACGCATAAACACACACACACACACACACAAATGAGATTATTATGAGTTATGTGGAAAATTTCTTATAAAGCTTTCATTTAATTTGTTCCGGTTATTGTTTTGTATTATGATGATGATGTAGGATTCCATCCGTTTTGACAATTTATTTGGTTTTTGTTTTACAATAATGGAATATTAATGAATTCTTCTTTTGCTGATGTGCTTTCGGCAACTTCCACCAATATTCCACAGTTGATACACATTTATAAATAAATAAAAATGTAAATAAATAAATAAATAAATAAATAAAACGACATTGGAGATATGAAAATTCCATCGATGTTGTTACGAGTTGTTACAATAGTCGAAATAAACAATAAGAAACTTTCCATACACAAGTTCAAATATTGGTTTTTATTTCCACACATACGTTCACACGTTCCCTTTGTTGTTGTTGTTGTTGTTGTTGTGTTTACTTACCTGTTTTCCGGCTGTAAAATCGATCGAAATGTGTTATGCAACATTTACGGGTATCCTGTGCGACAGCCGTGACAGCTGTGTGACATGCCATTCAAGTTTCAGTATAAAACTCTGTAAAATCTATCCCTTCTAAAGCTTAAAAGAAACCCTTTAAATTCTAGTTGAATTATTTATACTTTTCCACTACTACTACTACAACTACCAACTGCTGTCATTTTCGACTTTTGCTGACTGCTGACATTCGCCTCTTTCTCTCTAAAGTGACTGAATTTCAATGTAGAATAATTATATCAACCTTTATGCTAATTTGCCACTTACAGAGATGTCTTCAATAATAAATTCGTAAATCGATAGAATACAATGTGAAAAACAGACATAATTTTTTTTCTAACATTGTCAGATTCTAATGTTTGGCAAGATTACGAAGTTAGTTTATTTTTTTGGATGTGTGTGTTTGAAAATTTACCGTCTGGCGCATTCACCAATTCTAAAACTCTCTCTCGTTCAAATCTCTCCTGCCTCCCACAACTCCGTAATTCTAAATCCGTGATCGAAACTTTCGCCTTTATTGTTCGATAATAGTTTGAATTGTAAAGGGTGGCTAGGGTGCAATTTTCTTAAGTATCTGGTAGGATACTTAATATACACACACGTGCAACACGAAAGGTGGAAAGAAGCAAGTCGTGCGGAAATCATTTGGTATCGTACAACTCGCATAAATCAATAACCCGCAGCGACGAAACGGCCGATAACTGAACCAAATGGTGCGCTTGCCTAACAGAATAATAATCATGCTCTATATATATGTTTTATAATTGCTATTTATACTACTCTCCTCTAACCCTTAACTAAAAAAACAATAAAACAAACAAAATCTTTTCACTTTCCCGAAACTCCACTCGAATTGAGGGGTGTTTAAGTTATGTTGTCAGATGACAACAATGATGACAGTTCGGAAATAGCGGATCTCTATCGGTCACGATTCTTTCAACAGATTTTCAATTTCTCCCAATGGAATTTCTATTTTTAGTCGTTTCACTTACACATCCACACATACATCCACCCCCAAAATCACTGTATATGTGTCTATAAAGAATGGGGGGTGGATTTTAGAGAATGTTACTGTGAAAATTCAATAAATATCAATCCGGAGGAAAAATGGCAACATTTATAACATAATTCATCCTCTATTATTGTTGAATGGTTTGGGGTAAATACAACCCTCAAACTTTATACGTTTAATATACCAACTGCATGAATTGTGGATATTTTTCCATTCTTTAATGTTGTGTGAATTTAACTAAATTATCAAACATATTAAGGACTAGATAATGAAAGTTCTCTCTTTCTCTCTCTCTCTTTGTCTTTCTATTCTAAAATGTAACATTAATTAAATTAAGGACACTAGAGAGTCATGAAAGAAAGATAATAAAACTGTAGTCTCTGTACTTATGAAGTAGACTCTCAATTTAGAATAGAACAGATATATATTCGAGTTGAAATTAAAATTATTAGCAAGATAAACTATCTGGTACACACATTAATTACAATATTTTGTATATTGGCCAAAATTCGATTTTGTTATTGTTTTAATTGTAACTAATATCAAACACAACAAGAACACAATGTTTATTTATGTTCGATGTTGAATATCAAAACACTAATGATGCCAAATTCTAAACTTATATAACGTTAATTCCAACCGTACATTATCGATTTCCAACAAATGATAAGAACTAACCTTACATTAAAATGTTGATTTGAGATATTTCATTGAAATTGATTTAAATTTCAAGTGAAAGTTATTCGTATTCCCTTGAGAGATCAAAAGTTGGGAAAATATCAATTAGTCTACAAACTTTACACCCTTAAACAATTACCCTTATCTTTATCTCCACCTACATTGGTAATATAGAACTATATCTATCGTCTTCTAAAATTGTATTCAATTATATAAATATAATTGAAAATCTAGAGAGAGAGAGAGAGAGATAAGTGGAGCAATAGACACTCTCGAACTTGAGCCAATTTCAATACGAATATCGACTACTACTATCTACCACAACTATTATGGCATACTTTATACTATTAGGTAGAAAGACAAAGAGAGAGAGAGAGAGAGAGAGATAGTAAAGTTGATGCAAACATAGCCAAGAAGACAAAAGAAACTTCGAACTCATCAAAATGTAAATGGTTCAATGTGGTTATCTTTTCCTTGACTATAAACGGGTCGCTTTATAACAGATACCAAAACCATTTCTCAATAGTCTTTTGTGTTTAAATCACAATTTGAAATTAAATTAAACTGAGATAGAGAATAATGTGACTCTCTATACATATATACGATATAACAACGTTTTATCATAAATGCACCCATATATAGAGAAGACAATTTAATAAGAAGCTTTCTAAATTAAATCTGTTTGTTTATATGATATGATTCGAGTTGCTCAAGAGTGTAGATTACAAATTTAATTCATAAATTAATATAATCCGTATTTTTAAGGGTGAATAACTGGGTTAAATGTTATCCAAAAAGAGAAAAACATTCAATTTAACGTGCTAGTTGTAAAAATGGTGGATGCGCCGGGTGAATCAGTTTTATAGACGTAATAGTTTTGTAGTTCGTTTATTTTCTATTTTATTGCAATTTAAATATCTATGAAGCGTATATTTTCCCTAGATTGAAGCAGTAATAATAATAATAATAATAATAATGAGATTATTAATGATAACATCAAAAAGAAGCTGCACAGTTTGCTTACTTAAACATAAGGATTTGAAAATTATAGTTGTATTCAAATAATTCTGTAGAATTTTTTGTACGTATATGCTTTTACATAATTAATAATATTCAGCTATTTAATATTTAAACAACATATAGATATAGAAGAAGGTTAAAATAATCAATACTTTAGTTTCATTGCAGATACAACTGGAATGTACAGTGGTCGCTGTTTAATCTGTTCACTTCTTTTGATTTAGTTGTCAAAATTAAATAGCGCTTACTGTATTTTAATTATCAACTTTTAATTATTTGATAGAATTTAGGAGAAAAAACAAAACAAAAACAAAAAAAACGAAGAAGAAACGAAAGTTGTGATATCGAATTCAATTTATTTACAAACAAACTTTTATCTGTCGTCTTGATCATTCATTTATAAAATGACTTTTTCTTAAATAAAACAGGGTCGTCCATTTATCTTCTTCAAATATCAAACGAATTCGTTGTGATGTCTGTCTTTTTAAGTTAACTTTCACCGTTAGACTTATGAGTTTTTCCACGAATACACACACACTAACACACATACAAGATAGGAAAGTTTTTTGATGAGAAAAACCTTTAAAAGTTCTAAATCTCTCTTAAATAGATTTCTGGATATCATATCCTGTAATTATATTTGGATCAAATACGACGTCCGGCTATATATTTAGGTATAAAGTTTATAACGTTTGTAGTTCATTGGAGTGTTAGTAGAGCACCATGTGACTTACGTGTCGACTTCAATTTCTCTCATTCTATGCCTCTTTCAGTGTTTTATAACGAATTCAATTAAATTAACAATGTTTTCAGGAGGAACAACAACAATTTGTTACAAAAAAAGAATAGATTTTATCGAACGTTGTTGAATACAATAGACACAATATAACAACCGAATAATTCAATACCTGAAGTCTCAGATGTTTCAATTTTGATATTATTAAACTTCAACTATATAGATTTATCTATCTATATATATGTATATACGTCTCTCGAGTATCATCAAAATAAAGGAGGAAAATACTCTAGTTCGTCTTTCGATCTTAGGAAAGTCTGTTTGTGACGTATCTATCTAATGGTCTATTCAATATAGAATCTTACCATGTCTAGATGTAACATTGATAGAATAGACATGACAATATAGATACTCTTATCACAAAACCCGAATATTGTTATTGTCAATCATATTTGAATTTGATACAAATGATACTCTCCACTCGTACAAAATCTAAAATTAGAAACAAAAACCTGGTATAGTAATAGTTGTTGTTTGCTGGATAAAAAACATCTTTTAACTTTGAAAATTTCCTCTGTAGTATAGATGAAATAAAACGTGGGAAATTGTACAGATGGTTTTTTTACACAACAAACATGTGAACTTTCCAAGAAAAAGTAAATCGAAACAGTATAGAGAAAAGTTACATTTGGTTTGTTTTCAAAATGACAAAACAACCGTGAAATGATGCTTATAGAGAAAGGCAGACAGACAAATCGCTTGGGATCATCAATAACGATGATTTAAAGCTCACTGTTTTGGTAACACTGCTTTTCAAATCACTAACAACTTTTAATAAAGAGTAATACTCTGGAAAATTTCTCTGACACTTTGTTGTTTAGAGATTACCATTTAGAACAACCACGCGTGTAAATTAAAACAAATAACTTCCTCTCACTTTTAGATAACAACAACAACAAACAATTATTCTTAATAATTTAACTACTTAAAGCTTCCATTAAGTGTGAGTTGCCTGCTCATTTTGTCATACCTTAATTCTAAGCTTCACTGGAAATAATCTTTAATAAGTAGGATTGTTGACGTTGATCAGACGATGTCTCCTTCGGGGGAAAAACTACCAACTACGTACTTCACAGGAAATAAAGAGAAACTGACGGAATTAAGACGGCATTTTATCAACGAAAAGGAGCAAAAACATCTGCTCTATCTATTTTCATTTCTTTTTCTCTTCTCCTTCTCTATATATACCCTTGAGCGATTTTAATCATTTGAAAAACAACCAAAAGTTGGACAAGTACATACATCTTTGGAGAGTTTGGTAAATAAAAAAAAAACACACACACACATAACCTTTTTTCTCCCCTAAAAATTAGAGAAGCATATTTTCCAATTATTTTACTTTTAAATTTAAGCGAACAGTTGTTTTTTGTTTTTTTGCCTTCTTCTTCCAATTACCTGGTAGAAAAGACAGGTAACTAGGCAACAAGCTTTGTTATAATATCCATACATATATAGGTATATACATACAATTTTTTTTCTATATTTCTATCGCAGTCTATCTTTTATGTTCACCTTTCGGTTACCGTGACGACGGTTGTGTGTGCGCCGTCTCTTTTCTCTCATCTCTATCACGCATTGATTGCGCCGCGACGACTGTGTGTTTGTATGTGTGTGTATATATGAATATATACATGTATATGTGACGTCACCACGACGCCGCCGACCAAACGTTAGGAATTCAGTTTTGATGTTTTAGTTTTCACGTCATGAATGCGATTTGTAAACGTTTTGATAACATTACCAAAATACTTTTGCTATAGATATAGATAACGTTTTTCACATGAGTTACTTCTAAATCTTCTCTCTCTTTATTACTAGTTTGGAAAACGGAGATAAAAAGAGAAAGAAAATATCTTGTCGCGACTCATTTCTCTACTTAAACTGGAGCTATATTAAATCAGCAATTAAATGTTCAACAACTTAACCACAAAACATTATTAGAATAACAAAGGTTTCTCATTACAATCTCTGGTTTTAGTTTAACAATAACCAAAACTATACCTGTGAATCTAGAAACTTTGTACAAACAGGTGGAGAATGATCGTTTTCATATCTAGTTGATGAACAATAGAAAATTTGATTAGAGTTTACAATTAGCCACAATTCACTGTTAAATTGAAGAAATCGATTTCATTTAAGCTTTCCGTCGATTAATTAAATCTAACCAATCTTTAAAATAAAAAAAAAACAGTCCAAACTCATCAATTAATTGTCTATTAATCTCGACGTTATATTGTTTATGAGTGAAATCCAATCATCGTACCTTTAGTAGAGATTGATTGAATTTTATAGAAACATATTAATTTATACCGCAGTAATTTAGGGTTGGCCATTGTTATGCTAAAGCTAAATCAATAATAATAATAATAATAATAATAAGGATGATGGAATCATGGAGGTAAAGCTTTAAAGTGAGAACTCCTAACGTCAGTACTATTCTCGTAAGTCACATGGTGCTCTACTTGCCGAATTACAAGTCATTGTCAGTAGCTAGTGAGTGTCACGTGACTTGCGTCACAAATGCACTTAATCTGGCCCTGTTCCTGAGTTAATTGCAATAATGACGGCATTCCCCTCTAAATATAATCCACACTAATTCTAATTGTAAATGATCTATTTTTACGTTTGTTTTCAACACGTATCTACTTTAAATTAGATAAAAAGCAAATAAATTACCTTCACCTGCGGAATTACCTTCAAATGTTATCAAAATTTTTTTTGATATTCCATTTTTAGAGATGAAATTATTAAATAAATATATCTACAGGTCACGCTATGAACAGGGACTTATTGTTTATGACAATATTTATAGTTGGCACGTATGCTATATTGTGTATATATATATAGAAACCCTTAGGGTTGAATAAACAAGCCATGTTCGAAAATTGAGTTCACCAAAGTTTCTGTTTGCGACACAAAAATACAAATAATTCACTTACCTTAAAAGTTATGAATATTAACAACACTGACGCGATTTCTTCCTTCCTTACTTCTTCTTCTTCTTCTTTTTTCACTTTTCCTAATTCTTCTAAATAGACTTTTATGTTTGAATTTAAGGGAAATAAGATCTGAAAATTATGAAGAAGAAAAAAAAAACAATCAGAAATAAAAAAAAGTACAAATTTACCGAGTTATCGGATTTGAAATAAGTGTTGTACGAATGGTGAAAATCTGCTGTCTGCCACTTGAAACTGCTCGTTTCCAACATACCCTCAAAACGTTTTATTTACACGGTTTTCATGTAATCGCTTGTGGTTGGTTTGTAAGGACGAACAGAAAAATAAAGCGATCACTGTATTCCCTTTACATTTTATACCTATCCACACAAAAATCTCCTGAAGGCAAACACAAAAATCGCAACCCCATTTTATTCTATTAGAAACAGACAAAAAAAACCTGAAAAAATGTTTCACATTTTTTTCCGTTTATTCCAAACCACCACCACCACCACCCCCACCAAAATTGATTGCGACAATTTTCAATAATAAATGAAGAAAGTTGATCCACCTCTTATCAAATTGAGAAAGTTCGGTTTGTTTACACCCACCCTCTATCATCCGCCCAACACTCGAAGACAAACTGGTGTATATTTAAATAGCCTCCAGTAGAATCCTTGTTAAGTTTTTCTGCATAATTTCGTGCAAATCCGTGACAAAATTTTTCATGTCGCTGCATTTTTCATCGAGATTTAATGATCGTTGCAATAACGCTTCCTGATGGTGAAGTTGCTGAGATGTTGGGGGTTGGGGGGTGGAAATGATCTCTCTCTCTCTATCTTTGTCCGACATTCTTGATAATATGCGATTGAAATGAACACGAAATGCTAGCGAGTGTAATAGAGAACTAACTGGGACGTTTATCAAATGCATAATTCAGAGACTTGGTTCACGGTCTAAGGACCATTGTCGAATTAAAGTACGCTACCAGTCACTAAATTTCATTCTTATCATGTGGTCTTTGTCTAACTTTATTAAATCGACAAAGATGCAAGGTTTTTTTATTGCAAAACTAGCTGTTAATTGTTTTTAATTAGCTGCATAGTTCCTTTAACGCTCAAATACTTTTTTATGTTCTTTACAAGTGACTATTTACTACTTGAATCAATTGTTTTTTTGCGAGAATCGTGTCGTTCTAAACGCATAAGCAATTTTTATGAACATCTTTTATGAGGCTAAAGTTTCATTTGGGAATTACCAAGTTCTACTACAATAAAGATTAAACGTAGCCTGTTAATGCTCATATTATTACTATTATTATTGTTATTATTATCGTGCCAGTACTATAAACTATTTATATAAACATTAAAAAGGCTTTAGTTAATGTGAATTCAAGATTAAATAAACGCTAGGAGTATTTTTAATGTTCGTACATTTTAAAAGGAAAATTTCAACTTTAACGTTATTAAATCAAATAAAAAAAAATATCTGTAATTTAAATGGATGGATAAAAATCAACATCAAAAGGTTGAAAATATGATTTCGACCCTTATAAGAGAGAAATGTGTTCTAATTAAGAATTATATTGAAGCTATTCTTATCTGGATTCATTCAATTTACTATTCCCTCTTTCCATGCCCATTCTTCATATTTCTAATTGGACAAAATTATTAATAATGAATTCGTGCAAATTATTTATTAAAAACCATTCGAAATTGCCAATATTTAGCAATTTAATATTACCACACCATATAAGAAAATTACATTTTGAATTTTATACTACGAACTGTAAGATTTATGAATAATTTCAACTTTTTGTTGAGGAAATCTAATTGAAAATGTCATTTACTTTTAATATTGAATGTCTTTCCAACACGTTTATTTGCGTTTTCCCCACAACTAACGCTATAGATCTAGCACACAAGATAAAGGGTGGTTGTTGATAAAGATGTAGAATAACTACTCGCTATTCTTTTATATTTTGAAATTTGCTGAAAATGCTCAAAATGCACCACTTGACTTAATTTAAAGTGGTGGGTGGTGGTACGTTCAACGATATTGATTACGTATCGTCAACTTGAGAAATAACTAAGGGACATACAGTTATCTTTTTTCATCTGTGTATGTATGTGTGCCATTTCTTCACGTACCTATCTATATTTAGGTCGAGGAGAATAGCAAAAACGTGACAATCTTCTAAATATCATACAGTATGCATAAAGTTATTAGGTTCAAGAAAATATAGAAAAAAATATGTTGATTAAACAGTTTTTTTTTTTTGTTCAACCATAAAAACCATCAATATTCAAAACATGCGTTTCAGTTTGTATCATTTCAACCAATTTATGTAGATTGAATTTAACGTTAAATTTAACAAATTTGATTTGATGTGTTGAATATCGTTTGTTTATAAAAGTCGAAAAGTGTGTGTTAACGTAAGTCACGTGATACTCTACTAGCGCCATCTATCTTACACGTTACAGTACTGGAGTTTTTTTCTCTCTTTCTCTCTAATCGTTATTGCAATTCTTCAACTTACGAATCAAATATTTACAATTTACATTGTTTTATAAATGATTCAATTCAACAGCGTCAATTCAAACTAATTAAACACAAAATAAATATTTGTTTAATAAAAGATACTTTGACAAATCAAATAAATGTAATCTTGTTACAAGTTTCATCCATCTCGATCTCGTTTTATTAACAATAAAATTTAATTTTCTTTGCAGTTAACGATAAAATTGTATGGATGAGATTCGTTTTACTTTTAATATTTATTTGAATAAAATGAAATTTGTAAATGTTCCGCTCATTAGTTGTAATAATATAGCCTCTTTATGGTCTCTCTTTTTTTTTGTTTTTGTTTTTGTTTTACTTCCTACAGGAGTAGGTAACAGTAAGTTCGTCCCTATTTTAATCTCAATTAAATCGCATCCTATATGGACACATAAATAACAAAATAATTGCCCTTAATGGCCAATGTAAAAGCAGTTCTATAGATACCATTAATCATAATAAAGGTTATTACAAGGATGGTTGTTGTTTTTAGGGGGTAGATGGGGATGGGTTAAATGAATGTCTAAGAAATATCCATACGGGACAATATTAATCTTCCCTAAAATTGTGATAGCAAAAGGAGAGGCTGGCACAGTAAAGCATTACAACGGCATTATATGAATTAATTTACCATATTGTTGTCGGCTATGTAGGAAACTGTCTAAACGGCTTATAGTATTATTGTCTTATAAATGGAAATGCAAAATTTATTTTATAAAATGGAGGTTTGTGTAGGTATGTGTCATGTTCAAATTAACACACAAGAATTGTGTTAAGAAATAGAAGAGGAGGCCGTCGACGCGCATTGCGGCTTCCAATAATTTATGTTGTAATTAAATCGATTGTCGATAATTCTCTAGGAAATGCCATAAATTTTGAGTGTTATTAAAGGAAATAGCCACGGAAATTTCCAGTTTCAATAAAACACATATAGAAGAGAGACACAAAAGTCGGTTAATGAGTTTTATGAGATTCTGTAGCGCAATTGGAAACATGTCCGTTTGACTAGTAGAAGTTTCCCGGTTCGAATGCCGGCGGTAGTCGATGTAAACTTTTTCTTAACAAGAATCGTTTTAAGAAATGTAGAAAAGTAATTCTACGATTGTTGCTGCTATATGTCAACTTGTATTTAACTTTAAACGAAAGATGTACATACATATATACAGATATATATAGAAGACAATGTAAATGGGACCGGAAAATTTCCGTCTTTTGTTCTTTATGTAAAACCAAGTTTAAAATGAAAATGTCTCGGGGTTATTTCAATATGAAAGGAACGTACTTTTGTGTTCTTTATTTTTTGAATTTATATTTTCAAATAAGATGTGCCCAACTACGTAGTAGTGGACATTCCAATCATATCTACGTTACATTAATATTATTATTATTGTTTTAATCATTTATTTCCAACTAGTAGAACCTTTAATTCCTAGACATATTTATAGTTAAATTATATTTAGTATCGTATTTAACTAGAAAATTAAACTAGCCTGAGTTGGCGTCTATTTTCGCTTCTCATATTATACACGCGCGCTTACAATTAGACACATTCCTCAAGAGTCGCACAAAGCCATCAATATATATAACATTACACACAGTCTTCACACTCTTATTTCCATTGACTTCACGCCGAAAATCCGCCAAATTCTCTAACAACAACAACAAGAACAATAAAAAACTTGCAAAGTTATTAAAAGAATATGCAAATTGCGTCCCGACTCACGTTCTACACTTTTATTTAAGTTTCAAACAATACATTCTCCAAATTATTTAAATTTTTAATTATAGAAAACGTATCGCGGTCCTTTGTCAATGTTATTCCAAAAATGCGATCGAAAGTTGATTAAGATTTCAGACGTTACGGTTTTAATTTGCAAAAGAAAATTTCCAAGTTTGTAACTTTACTTTAAAAAAAAAACAAGTCATTCAGTAGCAGCCTTCAGGCTTTCGTAATTAAAAGACACACGTTTAGAGTGTGTCCATTGAAATTAAACGACCAATTACTGATAAGACTACAGTTGCTATAGTGATTGATCACAAAACAACTACGGAATTAGTGAGTTAATTAATGAGTTTCTATCACAATCCCTATTGAAACTTTCCAATTTTGTAGCAAATGATTGTTTGTAATCAACAATAAATTTAAAATTTTCACAATTAAAAAACGTAAATTAACAAAACAATAGAGAAATATTTGTTGTACTTGCCGTGCTTTTGTGGTGGAGCGTTGAACGTCACCCCGTTGTCACTCTGCAACAACAATGTTGACGGTAGTTAGCGTCGCGACGCACAGCACGGGAACAAGTCGAGAATAGCCGCGTGTCTCATATAGAATGCACCAGGATGCTATTTATTTTATTTTCTACTAATTTTTTTTGTGTGTTTTTTTTTATTACAACAATCTATTTGTATAATTGTTAATAAATCACTCCAATACTCTCTATTCTATATATATATATTCAATCAAATGAACTAAAATTCTATTTATTTTATTTTTTATTTTTTTTTGACTCAAAATTACTTACATTGATCGAATGCTTCACGTGGGTTAAGCGCGATTGTTGATTGTTTGTTTTGTTTGTTTGTTTGTAATTTATTTAAAGGAGAGATAAAATAGGGCTGACGATGGACCGGGGAGGTTGTGGAGGATATTCGAAAACAAGAACCGTACAGAAACAGTGCCCAGAGAGGACTGTGTGTGCTTATAGGGATGCTGCGCGTCGTCCTTTCTGATAGTAGTAGCAGCAGCCAACAAGCAGTCGTCGTCGGTGTATTATTATTATTATTATTATTATTATTATTATTATCATCTATCCTTTTCCATCGTTGGTAATATCACACAAAAACACAACTGAACTATATATCGCCTATACCATCAAACAGCAAGTCTTGTTCTATATAGATTACCGTGTACCTATACTTAATAATATAATTGTTACGAACGTATTGTAGCTTTTAGACAAATTAATTTTATTTATTTATTACGAGCGTGATTGGAAATCACAATAATATCAATTCGGATAATTCGTATAATCGATAAAGTGGTATATCCTCTTGTTAGAAAGCCGTGATTTGAACAATAATTAGCAGTAGAGAATACAATATAAACATTAAGCATTTCAATTTTACGACAAATTAACTTGTCATTTAATTACATTTAATACACACATCTCATTAATTGTTAATAACAGGATTCATTAACGTTTATTGGATAATCAAACAACAACATTTTGACTGTGAAATATAATGGAACGAATGTGACTTGACTGACTGTAAGAGAACAATTCAAACGTATACAGCTTGTCCACAACCGTAGAACCGATTTATCAGCTAAAAGTCTATTTAATGGGTCGGCCACACGACAGCGTCTTTCTTGTACGGTATACTTTGCGTAATACAGACGAAACACCGTACAGTGTCCATATAGTGCGAGTAAGTTTGCACAAACCTCATTACGACAGAAATCGTCGTCGGGAAAGCATTCTCAGACTGAAAGTACGGCTTATACCCCGTCCACACGTAGAGGCTTTACAGTATAAACTGAGCTTGTAAAAGACTAAATCAGCAGTGCGACGTTTGCACAAGCCGCGTTTTAGGTTTGCACGGTATACCGTTTTGCGGTCCACACGTACAGGATTTCGTGTACAAACCGGTTTGCGCAAGTAAACCCACACGGTAAAGCTTGTACGTGTGGACGGCTCATAAAGAGGGATTTTCTATATATAAGTGCAGACGTTCTATTAGTTCTATGGAAGATCGCTTGATCTTTGTTGCACTTATTTGAAACTATTATATTGCAACACAGATACAAAACATGTCTATCTATCTATCCATCTATTTGACTAAAGTTAAATTTGCTGAGCTTTTATGTAATTTCTTTTCAAGCTACTTCGACCATATTTCATCCATATAGGTAGGTAGGTACACGTAAATCTATAGAAGAAAAAAACTTTTAGCACAAATTGAATTTGATTTGTTTACTGACCGAAAAACTGGCATAAAATAGATAGAAAAAAAAACAACAAACATATAGAAGAGATTTAAGTTCAGATGGTCTCACGTTAGATTTACAAATATGATTTATGACAAACTCCATAAATAACGTTTCCAGTATATATGTATACATATACACACACATATGTATATAGTTACAACTACATATTTTATCTATATATAAATCGAAATATAAGGGGAGAGAGAGCGAGAGATGTGTAGAGGAGGAAAAGACAGACTTTAAGAGGAGGAACAAGGCAGAAAATTGAATAAAATCATTCGAACACGCAATCTAACATTCAATACATTGTCATATATTGTTAGACACATATATATATATACACGGTGTTTACTATATAAAACTTACTTTATGTCAAACAAATAATAAAGAGACAAGCTTTTCCTTTCAATTCAATCAAATATACTTAAAGATAAGGGGAGAGAGAAGGAGATAGAGAAAGAGAGCGAAAGAGTAGTAATAGATCGAAAAAGATAACTTTTCAACCATTATCTTCTAGAAGACCTCTATTTTTTTTTTGTACAACAATGACCACTCAATCATTATCATCAATTTCGTTATAGTTGATATAAAAAAAAAAAAATTGTAATCCCAATTACATAAAGACCTTTAGTTTCATTTAATAATGTAAAAGAAAATTGTTGCTACTCAGGTTACCAATTATTTCTAGTTCATTATTCTCATTTAAGCCCATTGCAGACTTTCTGGACAAAAACGGTTATTATTATTATTATTATTATTATTATTTTATGAGTAGACAGTACTGATAAATACTGCTGTCCTGTCGAATCTTCTCAAATCAATTATTCCACTAAATCCTCTTATAAAGAACAACTGAATAAAAAAAAAATCGATTCCTTTATAAACGTATTCGAGCATTTATAGCGTATAGAAGAGATTTAATAATAATAAAAAGAAAAATTTGAAAATCATCACAAATATTTATAATCCACTACTATACGTGGCGCATCCACCATTTCACTTTTGGATTCGTATATAACAAGCACTTTACAATATTCCACTTTAAACTTTTACCAATATATCGATTCGATTTCTATTTTTATCAACGTCAATCCACCAAGTGTAAGCATATTGTAAAATCATCAAATCAAAAGCCGATAAAAATCACAGGATTATTGTAATATGGTGATTAGTAATTTAACATAATGGTGGGTGTTTAATTAATCATTCATTTTAATACGTATGGATTGTGCCGTTGTAATTACAATGGATAACGCATCTCATAAAATATTAAACCTCTTATTACACAATAACGTGAATAATATCGTACGAATACGTTTCTATACGTACAAATTTGGTATAGAATTAAAATACGGAATAATCATCTATAATAATAGCAGAAAAAAAATGACCCGTTCTTCGAGACTCGAACCCGTAACTTCCACTTATCCGACGATACGTTGTTGTGAAACACGTCTGTTCGCCAAATAGATGTTGTGGGTTCGAATCTTGGCAGTTGAGTCGCCCAATTTTATTATTATCTAATCTTAATTGATGTCACGTGTACTTTTTTTTGGAAAATAAATAAGTAATAACAGATCGTGTAGGCTTCCAATCCCTTTTCTAATCAAATATGCAACATGTTGACTTTGTAAATGTTAATGCTATTGTTATGTTGACCCATATCAACGTTACAATTATTTACTGACAATGATTAAAAATTTTATGGTTTTTCTTTTACTGTGAGACTAATTAAAAGTTTTGTTATAAAAAAAAAAAACAAAAACTTGGCGTTATAATGTTGCAAAGATTAATATTTATCATCTGAAATAGTAGAGTCTATATAGAGGAAATCAGCTTAGAAGTCTTCAAGTTGTAAGCTTTTTCAAATAATTAATAATAAAGTAGGAATCGATTGTTTTAGTTTGAACACGAAAATTGTTAGTAACTTCTTCATATATTTCGGTGTTGTAGATTTATGTGTATACTTCTATTTATACAGTTCAAAACTTTCAAATATATTACAAATTTTAATATTAACTTTATCCATATTTGTATAAAAACCCTAGTGGCGTTATTGTATTTTTATAAACGATTCAATTTAAATTTGCCGCTTTATTGTGACTAATCAGCGCAATAGATTCAATCACCACTATTGTTATGATTGGTCAGAAATGAGCGCGAAATTTTAAAAATCATGCGCATATTTCAAACGTAATTATTTATAAATACCGAATACTGAATGAAGTGTAGATGTTGTAACGTTGCCACAGTTGTCATTGTTCATCTTATTATAGAATAAATTTTAATGAAATTTAAAAAAAATAATGAAGCAATTAATGATTAATTTTTAATTAATTCTTTAATTATTCTCTTATAAAATCGTTTTGTTGAAATTCCATTACCCTTCGTCAATGTCTGAAATTAATATTTAAATTATAATTAGTGAAATTTCATTAAAACTTGTGTTATGTCAACAAATTCACCATAACCAGATCGTTATCAATAAATTGATAAACTCTTATGTTATTAATACCACTATCACTTTTTGATGATATTGTTAATATGTTGCCCATCTAACTTTGTAAAACTCTTAAATCAAATTGTAATTATGTGGAGCTTCCATTTGTCCGATACTTACACCACGAACAAGTTCGACCTATATTCATGCAAGACATGTAGTGGGGGAGATAGATAGACTCGTTTGTGGCGTATTTGGAAACACGTCTGGCCGGCAAGTGGAAATTGCGGGTTCGAGTCCCGACAGTCGACGTTTTCAATATATATGTGGATGATGATTTATTATTAATAAATAATTATTCTCGTTAGGAGAGCAATATTTAATTATTCACTTTCAAAACTTTATTGTTGGGTAAATTTTCAACAACCTCTTGATTCAAAATTAACGTTGTTTTACGATGTAAAACATCGCTCAACATTGATATTTCATTATGATGGATTGTTGATTTTCTCTACTTGATCCTTTGGTGTTCCACATCAACACAGTAAATACAGAATTTTCTAAAAACTAATTACCGTTGGTTATAAGAAAATTTGCACCATTTTTCTGACTTAACAAATGAATACAATTCATGATGATAACAAAATCAACAATTTTATTGATTATTTGATAAGAATTAAGTAGCAAAAAAAAACGTAAAATTGGTCAGGGAATTGAAACATATTTGACCACACATTAATTTTCGTCTTCTCTCTCTTCTTTTACAGAACACATACGTGCTGAGATATATTCAAGTTGTCATGGTACAAGTACAAGGTGACAAGGTAAGCTTTATTGAAAAATTGCTACTTTAACACCATCCACCACAACGTTAAAAAAAATGCCAATAAAGGGGGAATAGGGAATTTTTCAACAACAAAGAAACGAAATCGAATAGTTTATGATGAAACGTTTATTGAATTTTTAAATCAAAATTAAACTCTTTTATAATAACGTTTAGCTGGTGGTGCTTTGCTGTTGTCGCTGGTTAATGTCTAAAACAGAAAATTACAAGAAATTTGCGTTATTTTCCTAGAAATCAGGATGAATTGGTGATACTTACAATAACTAATTCACTATCGCTGAATTTGTATAATCTAGTACCGACAGCACCACTTGCGGATTTTGCTGTTACAGTCATAGTATCACCGTTTAATTTTGCGGTGCTCTAAACAATTTTTGTTTTATTAAAAATTAAAAAAAAAGACAATCAAATAAAGTTATATTCACTTTTAGAACATCCCCTGTTGGCATTTTTTCATCGACTTCTTGATCTAAGATGAATTCCGATGATGAATTCTCAACACCAGAATCACTTTTTAATGAAACCTTTTTACCATCTACTACAACTTCAAGGGTAGGTCTTAAAGAATCAGCCATCTTGGCTTTATCTTCAGGGACACCTGGATATTTTGTTTGATAATTTCGTCAAATATAAATCCCAAAAAAAAAAATTAAAACAATTTGTAAAACTCACCCCAACCGACTAGATGTTCAAGGAACTTTTCATTTTTAACCAATTGATATTTTCCAGCAATTTTAGCCATCGTTGTGTTTGTTATTAATTCGTGATTGATTAGCTACAACTTGTTTGTAACAAGATTAGATACTGAACTGTGTTAATATAGAGATCGTGCGATTTTTTATAATAAAACCAAGGTGTAGCTTTAAGTGTCTGATAAGGCTGGGGTTGTTTTTTACTTTTTGATTATTTGAACTTTGATGCATCAATCAAATGAATCAAAATACAAATAATACAGGTGGGGCTAAATTAAATATTTAAACAGAGTTTAAAGTACTCTGATGGTCATAAATTAACAAGGTCCTCGAGTTTTTATCTTAAACATAACGAATTTCTTTAATCATTAATGTTCTTTCACATTACTCGATTTCATACCAGTCTGAATCAATCCATGAAATGATCCAAATTGATTCTTCCACTTAAACCTGATTGTTTTTCCAAGATCAGAAACTACACAAAGAGGTGGGGCCGTACGACGTCTATAATTCAGTGAATAGAATAAAGAGCGCTAGTGGGACATCACGTGACTTACGTTGTCATACAGAATTGGCCTCAGTTTAAAATGAATCTAGTCTAGTTCTGAAGACTATTTTACATCTTTACTGTTCGTTGCCTAGCAACAATTATATCAACTATCAAATAGATAGCTTTCTTATCATTTTTATAATCACAATATAATAAATTCTGTGTGGTTTTCTTATCATTGCACTTAAGTATTTGTTTATGATACAGTAAAGATTACTTAATTATTCCATAATTTTTATTTATAATGATGAAATGTAGCGTTTTACTGATAAGCGTACTGATAAATGTTGCAATTTTATGGAAAAATGATTTTAAAAGCATCGAAACCACTATTATTATTATTATTATTATTATTATTGCCTAGCTATTTTATATAGCATTGATGCGGTTGTGTTATTTTTATTTTTACTAAAATTTATTAAATATTAATGCACCCTCATCAGAGACATTATTGATTTTTGTTATTTTACAACCAATAAAACTCTTTCCATCTAACTATTTCTCTCTCTCTGTATATTTAACCATTAATAAAGGGACTGATGTATATTTTCTGTACGAATTATTAAAAAAAAAAATTACCAAAAGTATGTCTAGGTGATTGAATTAATTAAAAACTGATTTATAACAAAAATCAACAACATTAACAACATTTCTATGCTGTTTGTTTGTTTTTTCCTAACTCATTCTTCACTGTGGAAATAATGGATGGATGGATGTTGTGATGTAGCAAATTTTAGTGTACATTATAGAACTGCTAATGATACCCCAGAGATATTATGTAAGTTTTATCAATGGGAAAAAACAAATAATTCTACAAAAATCTCTTTTTTCTATCAGTAAATAGTAAATACATCAATCAATACAATTATTTCGATGAAATTTGCATTTTGTTTGGTTTTTTTCGCGATCTTTAACAAGACAAGAATTGATGTTTCCACAACTTTTTTCATTATATTTTGTTTTGTTTATTTTGTTGTTTTTATATGTGTGTGTATGTGTTAGTGGATGGTCCTTTTGGGAGATAGGCTTTTATTCTATACATCAGTTAGCTTTTATTCTTTGTACCTACCGACCTACCTACTATCGTCGTATCATTGTATTGTTTGCTTTTACAAAATTATTGAAGCCATTTGATGCTCAAATACACAGTCTTTGATCTTCAAATAAATGTAAAATGTATATCAAAATAGAATGTTATCAATAACAAAAAAAAAGTACTATGTAATAGTAGAATGAGTCATGAGTATCGATCAATTAATCGTTATCATCACTATATCAATCGATAAATTGTTTCTTTAAAAAAAAAACTAATTAACTTTCAGACATGAATTACACAGCAGTATTTGTGATAATTTGTCTCTAACAGTTGATAATTTCAATTTTTTTTATTACCGATATTTTTAAAAATGTAAATTTCGTTTTCCATATTTGTATGCTAGTCGTTTTTCTCATTTGTACACTAACATACTAATACACCTAATGCCGAAAGCTAATAGGGTAAGTGGTCTAACATAAGTCTCCAAATTATTAGATATTCGATCTGTTTGTCTACTTTGTGGCTATGATGGGAAACTAACCCTATGCCATATTTCAACAGATCGAACAAAAACTGTACTATGTAAGAAGGTGGATTTACGTGTCTTTCTGAAATGGGGCTAAAGGCTTTGCCACCTCTGTATGTTAGACAGCGAGTCAAGTCGATCAATTCAGAAATAGACAAACTTTATAAAACAATATCTTTAAATTTTATTAAAAACTTATCGTTACAGCTAAATTCTCAATAGATTCGATAAATTGAAAAACACTAGTCTGGTGATGAATAAAAAACGCATGTGTGTGTGTGTTTGTGTATGTGTGTGAGTGTTAATTACATTTGTCGTTGCTGCAGGTGACGGCGCTAAATGCACCTGCATTTAGACTGATACGTTTTAATTAAGTGATAACCAATGGTTGATCGACCGTGTATTACTACCTACTACTACTAGTACTACTACTACTACTACTACTACAGTTATCCCCATACTTTGACAAGCTCTTCCTATATCTACCGGATTTAATAACGGATATATACGTAGATACATACAGGATATGTGAACATGTCACTTTTTATTCTTTTTTTTTACACCATTTTTGTAAAAATTCTATCTTTATTTCCCTTGTAAAAAGTGGCTACATAGTATGGTTGGATGGACGAATGATACTCAATTGTAATCCACCAACATAGTTCACCTGTTCACCTGGTGAGGAGAGGTGAATAGTATTTGAGTTATTCCACATATACATACAGATAGAGATAGAGAAAGAGAGAGAATGAATTTGGTATTTTGTTGAATAATAGAAAGAGATAGATTTTACTTGTGTTGTATACATACATATATCGATCGTCGTACACATACGGTTGGACGCCTATATATTCTGTCAACCGGCTTATGCTAAATTAATCATGCTAATTGAACTGGATCATGGTGTTATATGGAAAATGGGATTATTTATAATCACCAGTCTCTAGGGACACTTCATCGGTTTACCTTTCGAAATACTTCTACCATACCTGTAGATTAACAAAAAAAACAAAGAAGAAGAAGAAAAATTAAACAAAAAACAAAGTACTACCTACTTCAGACATTTGATTAATAAGACGCAATAACAGTTTGTTTCATATAAATTGATACAAAACATGCAAAATAGTCTTTACCACCGTATTTTAATAATGGTTTTCTTGTGCAGCAAAATTAAGTATTCAATTTACACGCCAAATTTCCGTAATTAATTTGTGTTAATAATGTCAATTACGTACAAACAATTCTTTTTTCCTAGCATTTTACCCTATACCTATATAGTCCAGTAAATACAACATTCAACCGTGCATTTTGGGTAGGCAGCAATTTTTTTTTACAGTTGTGTGGAGGGGTCAGTAGTGAGTATAAAACTGAGTTTTCGGGGTCGAGGGTGGTGTGCATCATCCGCCATCTTGAAAAGAAGAGTTGATGCAGTTTTCTCATTATAACTCAGTAACCATACGCCTGACAAAAATTTTGTAGAGAGCTTTCTTATAGACAAGAAAATTATCTACAACTTTTTCGAGAGTGGTTTTTCCGTATCGTCAATAATTACAGAATTAAAAACAAAAAACCAACGAAAATTGAGGGATGAAAATCTTTGAGGTATAATAACGCCTAATAAAATAATTTTAGAAGAAAAATGTTTGTTAGCTTTTTTGTAGAGCCTTTCTTAACAAAACAAATGATCTACTTATTTTTTCGATTTGATTTCTTGCTTCAGTTTTTCAGCTCTGCGATGAAACCTTTGTGTCTAAATTTTCATAAATAATCCATCGGTGTACTGTACTGGGAATCTTTGTCATTTTAAAACTTGATTTACTTACGACTTTTGCCATATTTCGGCAGGCTTGATGCATCATCTTACATTTCTTAAGAACAAATAAAACATTTATTCATAAAAATCCAAGTTGGGCAAACATGATGACGATGAGAAAGAAGAACTACCTATTACCAATGTTGATTGCATGTGCTGTGAATTTTTACCTCGGCAACGTTGGGTAGAAAAGCTTTATGGTCTTTTAGTCTCTTCGCATTAGTACTCTCAAGTAAAGATTGCACACCTTTTGATTTTACTGTTATAAATTTGCGTTCACTAATTGGAAAGCAGTTTTTAAAAATGAAACATCCACTCATGTTCATGGAATAAACATGCTTAGACACTTTGGAAAACTGAACGCTAATTGTAAGCATAAAATAACTACTAATAGCTATACTATTCCAGAATTGCTATCAGAGTGATCAATTAGATGTTCTTCTTTAAGTGCAGTGTTTTCAAAAACAAATGGTATAGAAACAGTGGAGGCGCTAAAGGGGAGCTTGCGGAGCTTGGGTGGTCTAAAGCTTCTGATAAATGTTTCTTGCTCCTGCTTTTGCCCCCTTAGTTGGGTCTTGGTGTTAATAATATTTTAATTTAATTGAATCAATATGAATGATAATTTTCGATAATTTTCCTGAAAACTTAATGTAAAAAACTAAGAACCTGAGTTCTAAGCCTCTTTCGAAAGATCTCTGTCCCTGGTCATTTTATTTTGGCGCTGCAGGTGTTTAAAAAGGAGTTTATCGAGAATATACAATATGGAATATTAATAAAAATTTAAACACAAAGGTTTCATCGCAGAGCTGAAAAACTGAAGCAAGAAATCAAGTCGAAAAAATAAGTAGATCATTTTTTTTTGTTAAGAAAGGCTCTACGAAAAAGCTAACAAACATTTTTCTTTTAAAATTATTTTTTTAGGCGTTATTATACCTCAAAGATTTTCATCCCTCAATTTTCGTTAGTTTTTTGTTCTCAATTCTGTAATTATTGACGATACGGAAAAATCACTCTCAAAAAAGTTGTAGATAATTTTCTTGTCTATAAGAAAGCTCTCTACAAAATTTTTGTCAGGCGTATGGTTACTGAGTTATAATGAGAAAACTGCATCAACTCTTCTTTTCAAGATGGCGGATGATGCACACCACCCTCGACCCCGAAAACTCAGTTTTATACTCACTACTGACCCCTCTACACAACTGGCAAGAAAAATTGCTGCCTACCCAAAATGCACGGTTGCCCTATTTTAAACGCCGAATTTACTGGACTAATATAGGATATACTCTCATGAATTCTATCTATATTTATGGGAATTTAAATAGAATGCGACACTTGTACGAGACAAAATTGCATACTCATAATTTCATGAAGAACTCGCAAATTCGCTCCAATAATTCATAATGCGAATCATATCATATGTGAACCTTTCAAATGGATATCAAGCTAGTCAAAGCAATTATTTTAACGTATCTACTCGACATAATCAGTTTGTCCCAACAATCAAAACTGTAGAGCGCAAGTTCTTGATTTTTAAATAGTCATGCGCAATAATCGAACAATCCATAATTGTAGATAGGAACAAATCTATCTATAGAAAATAAAAAAGAATCTTTACAATATCGATTGTTTTTTTTTTGTGATTTTCCGAAATAATACGCAATTATTCCATTTATGACAGGCTAGAATTTGACATGTTAATAGCTGTACAAGCGTCATGTAAAGCTTCCCTTGCATAAAATTGTTAACGTTATCCACTTTTGATGGACAATCAATACCATAAACACTCAATCAATTATATTGTTTTTTTTTTCCAAATTTTATAACAACTATTGATATCATCCAACTGTTTTTATTTAAATTGAAAGTTTTATGATTGTTTTATGTATCTACCCTTAGAACTAATTAACAAAGTAAACAGTTTTTGTTGTGTCAAAATTTAATTTTAATCACGTCCATCATATGTTTTAGTCTTAGTAGTAGTTGTTGTAGTGTATTCTCTGCCTTATTATTAATTACAATCCAACTTGGAGTTGATGTTATATAAAATCTGTAATGTAAGCATATTCAGTTTACATTTTAGGTAAAACTGAGTCAAAACTTTTATAAAACAGTTAATTGGTAATAAAATAGCGAACAAAAGCAACAAGTTTTTAATAAAGTTATAAGTACACGATTGTTTAAACGAAAATCTGAAAATTAATTCTCTCACTATTTCACTAGTATTCTTTGTATAATACAAATAACTGTAACAAAATTACTAAATCAGTGATGAAGTTACAAGTCAAAAATGTGTGTGTGGAAGAAAACAACAAAGATTTTGATTAATTGTGCTGTTATTTATCTTAATTTTTCCGTATTTTGATCAATCATTTCTTTTTGTTTTTTTTGTGTACATGACTAACATAACAGACTGGATAAAATATTACTTTATTTCAATACTATCTCATATATCATTTTACTTATATACACCTACCTATATGTTGTTTAAGTCTATGGGGGATATAAACGGATTTACCCAACAGTTGAACTTTCTAAACCTAGAATAGATGATAAACTGCAAATTTATGCAATAGATTTCGAATAATGTTGCCACTTTCCGTAGTATGAGTGTCTTACAAATTTTATTACAAAAAATATATACAGAATTAATCATTTGAAGCTACAATTTTCGTATTTTTTAGAGAAACAAAACAAAAATACAAGTATAGAGAGTAACTCTATCTAAAAATGACTTGACAGCAAAAGACGGTCAGTATCTGTCAGAACCTATTCATAAATAAGTAAAGAACCATTATAGTTGAAACTCTGGAATATGTAGATTATGACAACAACATTTACGTTTTCAAAAATCGTCATTTTCATTGAAAAAAAAATTGTATACTCATTTCATTCTCAGATGAAAATGGCGATTTTTGAAAGCGCAAAAATATTGTCACAATCTACACATTCCGGAATTTTAGATGTAGTAGTTCTTTGTTCATTTCTCTATAGGTTTCAAGAGATATTGAGCGTTTTTTTAATTTAAAATCGCTTCTATCGATGCGGCTCATTTCGCTATCAAGTCATTTTTAGACAGAGTACTCTATATTTTTGTTTGTTTTTGTTTTGTTTCTCTTAAAAATATGGAAACTGTAGCTTCAAATGACTAACCCTGTATAAATATGTATGAAATTGTGTGGTAGAAATGGTGGATGCGCCGGGGAAAATTTATTTATCGTGGTAAATGTTGTGTTTTTTTTTCCTCTATTTTGTTCATCAAAGAATAAAGCAACATTTCTCTTTTGTTATTCTTTTATAGAAATTGTATGTTCTGAATTGATAGGAAGACTGAAAAGAATAAAATAGCCATGACCTAAATGTACAAAATGTTTGTTCTTTTCATTGATGATCATTTTTTTGCAATGAACTATTTTTTTTATGCGAAAATATGAATGTGTTCATCATTAATTTGGAAGATTACAGTTATCTTCATGTGTGTGTTGATCCTTTACAATTCGATATTTTTAAAGAAATCTTCTACCATTTAGTACAAATTGCTTTAAAGATAATCATATCAACAATGTTTTAGAGAAATTGCAATTTTTTTGGGCTACATATAACTCATGCTGCAGTTGTAGCAAAACGGCTGTAACTTTTCCAGTTGTTGAAATTTTTGTAAAATTTTTGTTGAGCACCATGCACCAAAACCCAAGATTCCATTTAGAATAGAACAGAAACAAATTTGTCTTTTCAAAGTTCATAAAAACTCTTTCAAGTTGATCAAGAGTACTTCTGTTGTAAAAATGGTGGATGCGCCGGGCAAGGATTTCCTTACTTAATTTTTTTGGTATTTAATTTTTTTAAGAAGACAAATCCTTGTATCAACTATAGAAAAATACAGCTAATTTTCTAAAAAAGTCAATCCCTTCTAGGAAACTGCAAAAAATTACTGATTTCACACTGATGGAATGATTAAAAATAGCGTCCTCCTACATTTCAATTTACAGTGCGATCCTAGAAAAGTTCAAGGTTCTATTGAGAATTAAATAAAATATCCAATAAAATCAACCCTATTGAATAGTTAGACAGTAAACAAACCCTTATTGTTAACTGAACAATCAATTTTAATAATAACAATAATAATAATAATAATGGTGATAATAATAATATTTATGGAGATATTATATATGATCCTTCCTTTGGGCTAAATACAGAATTCATCAGTTTATGTCAATGATACAAAATCTACATATTGATCCGATAATGATACATATCAGCTCATTAAATACGCTGATTATTAAAAACCAATTAAAATTTCAATTAATTATTTGAATTTTAATTATTTATTGAATGGTGTATAAAGTTGAATTGATGATTTCATATCATTCCAACATTACATATGTTTAGAAAATTTAACGAAAATCATATGTTTGATTAGAATTAATCAAAAGACTAGTATAGAATTGTTCATTTCATTCAATTTTCTTTCTCTCTCAACAATTAATTAATTAATTGATTGTTGATAAATATGATCAGTTAATTTTTAAATATGAGCTGTAAATGACATTCCCATTTGGAATTGTAACAAAATTTAAATTGCTATCCATTCCAATTAAACTTTTGATTACATGGTAGTCGAGTCTCCCTTTAAAATCTGATGTGAACTTCAATGTGTAGAAACGGAATTAGTTTTGAGAATTGGAAATATGTGTGTGTGTGTGTGTGTTGTTTGATTTTCGACAAGCAGAAAAGAGAACCGAAAAAAAAACAAGCAAACAAACAAACATCTGATCAGTTAATTCTCTTGACGTTAAGTCTCGATTTTTATATTCTACAATTCCGGTTTGTTTATATTACCTTCAACTGATGCTAACTAGAATGAATAAAAAGGGAGAAGAGTTTAATTTTTAATTGGAAGCCTATACATAAAGGCGATAATTGGGGACAATATAGATCGTAACCGTTACATGCCCAACACGCCAAATAAAAATCATTCCAGTGATTTAGTTAGTGTACAAAGATGAGTATCGGTCAAAGATACCGAAAAACTGTACAAATATAGCAAATTGTTGCTAGAGCAAAAAGGATTGTAACGCTATGCGCAAGATATAGTCAAAGCGGGTCGCATCAGCGTATCATCGGTTGAGTGCTAGCCTTAATTGTAAACTACAACATCACCTGAGAGAGTTCCTAGAACATGGGCAGAACTCCGGAAAAAGTAAATATAGAGTCTACAACATCAACAATCATTGTAAAAATAATAGTAATGATGATGATGATGATGATGATAATAATGATGATAAAGTAAGATCTCTATAGAATTAGTTAGTAAGAAGATTTGTTAGTGTGGTTTTGTGCAAATAGTTTAGTAGACTGTTAATTTAGAAGTTCTTTGTATATGTGTGTCTGTGTCTGTATATATATTGAAATTGAAGCATTTCTAGCAAACATCAATTTGGAATTTCTACTACTACAACAATTATATAGTTGTAGTAATTATAACAATATTACTAGCAAGATAAATGTTATTCAAACATATATACGTATACGTACTACGGTGAAGTAGTTTATTCTATTGAAACTGCAAAACATTTATGTAAATATTTATTTAGGATATAACAAGGAAAAACTAGATCTACAACAATCAAACAACATTTTATTTATTCTATTGCTGTATCTTTACATGAAAAATGATTTTTATTTTTCGTTTTATAACGTTCCCATCAACGAAATTAATGTATCACATTGTATTTCTATGTTATATTTGTTGAATCTGTCTGGAATGTTATCAATTTCCCTTCTAATATTCACACTGGAAAGAGAATGAGAGGGTGACAGGGTTGAAATTTCCTAAATACTGATTCGTTGCAGGTGACATTTTACCAATATTTTACCAATAATCAAATGAGACTTGATTCTACTAGATGGGCGACTTTACGGTTAATGTTACAAGACAACATCATGTCAGAATTATCAAGTCGTAAAACAATTTTAAAGCTTTTATCTACCTACAACACAAATAGAGAGGAAAATTTCATGTTAGTCGTTTTTTTTTTTCATCAAAAAAACACTACAGTGTTATACACTGATAAAAGTTTAAAATCTTTGCGCATTAGTGCGAAATATTCCACATTCTAATAAAAACAATTACGACAGTGGTCTGAAAAGTTTCCGATCTCAATATGAAGATGACAGCACTCGTCAACAAAACGTAGGTAATGTGTTTGAGCATCTTTTGAAAGGTGCTTACAGTCATTTTGAATGTGCAATTTTTTGTTTGACAATAATCTGAGTGTGAGCAGATGTGAGATTTGCAGAAAAAAATTTTTTGTTCCACCAAAACGATGAGTCGCCGTCTCACATCTCAGCAATTGCCACTTGACCACCCTCCTTACTTACCAGATTTAGTACCAAGCGACTTTTTTTGGTTCCCTAAACTAAATGTTTGTCCGGAGGTCAGAGATTTTCGTCAAATGATGTTTCGTAAATAATTATTTTGCATAAAAAGCGCCGAGTACTATTTGGGTGGGATACACCGATGGGAGCATTGTTGGAAGAAGTTTATAGACTTAAAGGCCCTCCACACGTTACGATTTATCGTACTACACGTTGAACTACAGGTTGTAGAGAAAA